>JASDQU010501069.1:14090-37349 GCA_032191745.1 Picea mariana | reverse complement strand
GTAAAACATATCCTCAAGATTTTTATATTTATGTTGTGATATTTTCTTGTTTTGTTGAAGTTTGGCTATTCTATCTTCTAATTTTTAAATATGTGAGTCTTCTTGATCTTTCAATTGCAATTTTTTGGTATAATGGATTGTGGCGTCCTGTAGGTGCAGAGTTTGGTGGTCGAATTCCAAGTTGAATTTTGTTTTCTTTGATTCTTGATCTTCATGTCCTTTCTTGTCACTTGTCACTTCTTGTGTTAAGTAACTGTCTTTATTTTCGGGAATTTTACTTCATCCACATGTTTCCATAATTATATCTAATTGTTCATGCCTCTTCATAATATCTATTCTCGTTAGTTTTATTTATATGTCATTTTAAAAATAAAAGCTATGTAACAGTTTAAACAAATAACATTTTGATTCTTGAATGATTATGGACATATAAACTCCTTTACATGAAAATAACATTTTGCTTAAAAAAACAAAAGTATAATTATATGTGAATCCATAATTCCAATTTTTATTAAATAATTAGTTAGTATCGTTTCTTAATAAAACCCTTTCCTTTTAATAGTAATACTTCTTTACTATATCTTTAAAACTTGTAATACTTCAATTTAAAATTTTAATAACTTTATTGAATACTTTTTAAAACTATTAAAAAATACTTTGATAAAGAGATTTATTAATTTATAGTTAAACTATAACGCTCCAATGGTCCTTTTCTAATGGTCTTCTTCTATTAAATAGTGTTTATTTATTTTTAATTTATAACCTGATTTTATTAATACAAATTTATTCAATACTTTCTCTTTCTCTTTATGATATAATTCCTTTTACTTATACATTTCTTCAATACTTTCACTTTCTGGTATAATTCCTTTTACATATACCCTTTTATATCTTTTGATAATTTTTTTTCTCTGGTATAAAATTCCTAATTAATTATACCTCTATTAATTATATCCCTCTATACTCCTTTCATAATAGAATACCCTTTTAAGATCCCTTTCTTAATAGAATTCCCTTGTAATTGGTTGATTGTATTTTTAATTTGTTATGATTTATCCAACCAATCGTCGTTTGACTTGCATTTCGAATAATGGTGTTTGAGTAATAGTTCACAGTTTTGGAAATCAAGTATTTGTAGTGGTTCTGTGGTGATTCACTCTAAAAATATATGGCTCCTTTGTTAATATTTTGATTTTTATTTGAAGTGCATAGTTGCTTCACTTGGAAATAATTTTTCATACCCGTTTGAAACTAGATTGAATAACATAATTGATTGGAGCAAATTTAACTTGTTAATTCAGGATATGATGGCTTTTGTTTTAATGGTAACTCTGATGGCTCTTGACAATGACGATTTCAATGGTGGATGACTCCCACACCCTAATTTTGGGCAACTAGAAAAAGGGGGCCTTCATAACCTTAGTTGGTCAGTAATATAACACCTCTTTCCATGCAATTTTTTATTTCAGCGTTTTGCACAACTCTTCTCATTGGATAATGACAATGTGCAACCTAGACGTGGAAGCCAATAGGGACTACTATCAAGTCTTACCACAATTCTTCTCAGTGATTGATAATTCACTAGTTAGGGTATGTCAAAGTTGTTTTTGTGATTAATGATTGTTGTGGCAATTTTATAGACTGGGTAGTTTGACAACTATTACACCGTCATGCGACAACTTACAATTAGCTGCACGGATTTCTTTGAGACCAATGCAACAACAACTATTTTAAAGACCGGCAATGTGGTTAAAAGAAGGCAGTGGGAATGGTAATATTTGTGGCTATCATAAAGTGCACATACTACCTCTATTATGGCCTCAGAAACTTCCACTTTTATATCACTGCATACTAACTATAATTCCACCTAGGTGGTCATGCCTCTTATCTATCTAAAAGTATTTGAATTGTATTTTATTTTTTAGTACAAACTAAAATTCGTCCTTATTATTTTTTTTAACAACAAAATTTTATTCTTCTCAATTTGGTGTTCTTCAAATTTGCAGGGGACTATTTTTTTTTTTTTTCTTTCCTTTAATGGAATTTTTGGGCTATAAAGGTTCAAGGGCCTGATGTGGTCAATGACCAGAAATAAACTAGAGAAACTCTGAAAGAAGTGTGGCCAATGACCGGGATCAAAAAACAAGCTCTAATACCAAATGTGATGAACCAACCCAGTTCATACAAGGAATACACAAAATGTTTGAAGTATCAAAAAATCCATTTAGGATAAAATAATATATATTGAATAAATGTACGAGAATGATAGTATGATTACAAATGAGGTCCATATATATACCCAAGCAAGGGTTCCCTTTCACTGAGATGCATGTCTCTTCATTTAAGGTGCCTCTTCTTAAATTATTAATTATTATTTATTTATATATATTTGTGTTTATTACAATGTCTTGGGAGGGGGTTCAACGAAACAATGTTGGCAAGTATTCTTTAACATTTAGTGAAATTAGGGATATTCTTTACTATCCCATGAATGCATGTGCTACGTTATAGGTTCATTGAAGTAAACCCTCATGGGAGACACCATTTAAAATATATTTATACACGTAACCCCTCCCTTCTTATAATAAGTTTATATCATATTCAATATAATATGATTCTCTTATGAATTTCTTGTTTCCTTTACATGGGTTATTTTTAGTTATCAAATATTAGTGTTTGTACAATTGGTTAGAGCCCCTTCTAGGTGTTAAGGATTGAGCACAAACAAGACAAGACAAGAAATGGTGGAAAAGGATTTAAGCCATTCTAATGCGCTTGGTATTGATCTGATGATATGAATTTATAGTACATAAATTGACCAGATCTATATCTAGATATCATTGACAACTCGTTAATGGATCATGATAACACCTCATGAATAGATGAGGTTTACAACTCATATCAATGTGGTCTCGAACTTTGTGATTGTCTAGGGACTCACATTCTAACATTCCCCCGCTCAATCACAAGTTTGAATAATTATACCAATAACAATACAATAATTGGTATCATCTTCAATATGAAACTGTTGAACTGAGATTTGATGAACATATGCCTTAAAAACTACCAATATCTGGATCTTGAATACTTCATTTGGAAGTGAACATCTACCATGTCTAAACATTCCCATTCTTTTGATTTGAGGGGACCAATTTCTATGTTGGAATTCCCAGTGTTAATTGATTGTGATAGGACTTCGAATCTTGAAGCTTGACTATCATCATTTGACATATGATATTCCCCCTTGTTAGGTGCAATATGAGACATTTTTTAAGTTGGTTGACATGATCCAAGCTTAAGCTTTGGTTTCTTTTTTTTTCATAGTTGAAGGGATCCAAGCTACGCTTTGGATTCTTCATGTGGTGGTTTTATTGGTTGACCACTAACCATGTTCCATTAATGCTTGAACAATGTGGTGGTTTTGTATTACCACTAACCATTGATACTTGATGCATGTGGTGGTTTTGGATTACTATTAATCATCTTCACTCAAACAATGTGGTGGTTTTTGGATTACCACTAACCATATTCACTTAAACAATGTGGTCATTTTTAGTTTACCACTAAGCATCTTCAATCCCCCCCTAAAGGTGTGGGAGAGTATCTTTTTATCAATGTGCTCCCCCCTTTGAGGCATGGACAGTACAATCTTTGTTTCATGTTTTAATTTCAGAGAAGATATAGAATTGGATCTTGATCATCACCAAAATCATCGGGAATAGTTGTTGGAAATCTTTTACCGTTGTCATTTCTCCATGCAGTTGTGGCTTTACCTCTGTCTTGACTAGACGACAAGACTTATGCAACTTCTTTACTTGTTGATTCCACCTCCATGAATTTATCCATCCATAATGAATTGTTTTCTTAACCTTCTTCTTCTTTTGACACTTTTTGAGAGATGATTTGTCTTCCCACAATGAAGACAAGGATGGAGATCAACACATTGTGTCTCAAAGTGACCAACTCTATGATAATATTGACACTTATCATCGAGATATTTCACTTCTTCACTAAATCTTGCACTCACAAACTGAACTCGTTTGGAGTAATCTGGGATATGGAAGTTGTTGTCTTTGTCATATCCTAAGTCGTGCCTATTTTTGTTGAATGATAATTCTTCCCAAGGTATGACAACCATCTTGGAAAGATCATTTTGTTGTTCTTTTAATTCTTCACATTTGTTGTTACTGATGTTATCAATCTATGCTTCTAATTCATCCTTGATAAATATTTCCTCCATCAATTGCATGGAAGATTCCAATTCTTCTATGTCTTGTGCATTAGCTATCAAGTCTTTTGTATCAAAATTAACATCAACCATCTACATTATGTCTTGTGTGTCACAAGTTGCATCAACCTATTGTATGAACGCTTTTGTATCACATGATGTATCAATAATTTGGATGAACTCTTGTGTAACACGTATTGCATCAACCTTTTCTATTAGATCCTCCATGTCACAACTTGCATCAATTTTTTTATTTGTTGCAAATGTTACATCAATCATGTCATCAATTTTATTATGTTTTTCTCTTAGTTTTGTCTGAAGTGCATCAATCGATTGATCATTCATTTATATTTCATCTCGAAGATCATTTGTTGAATGTATTGTATCAACCATGTGATCAATTATGTTTTGCTTTTGACTTAATGTCCACTCAAAAATTTTAACTCGAGTTTGCAATACATGGTTATCCTCTTGCAATTCCTTGATTTCTTGACAGGCGTTTTGTAAACGCTTTCCTCATTTTCCCATTTCTTATTATTCTCTCACTCGCTTGTCATGCTCACTTGTAGTCGCTCGCTTGTACTTGCTCGCTTGCACTCGTTCTCCTAATTTGAAGTTGCACTTAGGGTGTTGGGTACTATTGATCATGTACCCTAAGAGTGATTACAATGATTTGACTTTGATTGACCCACTTGACCTCCTTATTCATATTTTAGGCAGGTCGTGATGATACTTTTCACACTTGAGTTTGAAAGTGTTTTTCCCTTTATGCAATTCACTGTTCAAATTCAAAAGATTTATCCTTCTTCAATTTTTTACAATTCAATGTAGTGCTTCAAAAAACTAGATGAACAAAAACCAATTTGCTCTCTCATGCTTTTAATTCCTTGTTGCAATCACTATTATCCTTCATGAACACATGAACATTGTGTGCTTGATTTTCTCACCAAATTAAATATGAACATAAAACAAAAACACCATCAAGCATCCAAAAACTATACAGTCAGACATAAGCACACCGAGTTCCTTAAACTCCCTTATTCCATTTCGAGGTGGTTTAGGACAAGGAGAAAAATAAAATTTTGATCTTATTATGATATTCTTCTTACAATTATAATAGTCGAATCTAAAACCAAAGGTTTTCCTCCTTAAAAATATCACCAACCTCCTTTTACAAAAATAAATACTATTACACTCTTATCAAACTTTCAAAAAATTCTCACAGTAGTGCTCATAAAAAATGATAAGCATGCCCTCTTTAAAAAATTATCAATCTTCAAAATACACACCAATCCTTATATATCCTCCTTTATATAAAGGGCACAACAAATTTTATGCCTTTAAAAAAAACATACGTGTTCTTCGTTTCTTAAAAAGGATGCTTCCATACTTCAATTAAATATGACAAGCTCTTCAAATGATATGGCCCAACCACATAGTCCTTAATGAACTCAAACCACTCATTCACATTCACCATTACAATAGCATTTCCAATGACACTATTATAATGCTTAGTCTCCTAACAATAATGCCCAATTAGAAATGCCATGCCCTAATTTGTTTGCTTATAGGAATGGACAGTTTTGAATTGCATATCGATGAATGTTTAAAAAACAAAAGACAATACCTTTCCACAAGTGTGCGCCTCTACTTTACTCACAACTCAACAATGTACTTAGCCCATCTTCAATCAATACCTACAACATTTAAATCATGCTTTTTGTAGATTGCGCCCTTAACCTCCGGATAGTATTCATGGCAACCAATATTGGAATCAAGTCTGGAATTTGACGTTCCACGGGATGTTTTTTTGGTTTTTAGACGTATTTGACACATGGATACAAAATCTACACATCAAAATTTACTGGTATAAAAAATCCTAACTTGTCAGTTTGACGTTCCACTTCATAGTATACACTTCATAAATTCTAGGTGTTTAGTTTACTATAGTGTGTCACCTACCTAGACCTCACATTGAAGAGGGGTTGTGAAAAGGTTTATTGGAGGATTAAATATAACAATAAAAAAAATTTAATTAGTTTCAAACTTCCAATCCTTGAAATTTAATTAGTCCATACTCCTACTTTACATAAAGTGTTAATAGTTAATTGAATATCCATTCATTGGCCTACTCAAATTTACATATAACAACACAAGACAATTCGATACTCATGAATTTGGGGTAAAACGTAAAATGACGAGCATAAAAAGCAAATGACCGTCATCAAAATTTCACTTGACAGGTAAGATAAATTTGAAATTCCAACCCTTATTAGAATGGTGCTAAGCCAAAAATGCAGGTATCAAGTCACTAGATTGAGCCACATCTCATTCACAATTGCCCATGGATTCCCTGACTGGTGATAGTGGTAGGAATCTTGGAAGTAAAATACCATGTCCAATTTTGCTAAAAAGAAGAAAGCAAATGAATATCAAACCTTTGATAAACCCAGAGTATGGAGGGTTTCTACTATGATCAAGCTTCAATAATTAAGATCTAATGTTGGTACAAGAGATCAGTTTCTCATCGTTCCATGTGATTTTCTCGTTGATCCATGCGATTTAATATCTGTGATTTCTCTTCCAACAAATGTGTGGGGTCAGGCCTGGAATTTGATGTCCCAATAGGTTGGGTAAAAGTTTGTTGAAGGATTAAATATAACAATAAACAAAATTTTATTAGTTTCAGAGTCTCAATCCTTGAAATTGAATTAGTCCATACTCCTACTTCACATAAAGTGTTAATAGTTAATTGAATATCCATTCAGTGACCTACTCAAATTTACATATAACAACACAAGACAATTTGACACACATGAATTTGGAGTAAAATGTAAAATGACAGACATGAAAAACAAATGACCATCATCAAAATTTCAATTGAAAGGTAAAATAAATTTAAAATTCCAGCCCTGTGTGCGGTCAATCTGAGTTGGGCTTGGACTCATGGCATTAGTTCTTTGTATGCTTTGAGATCTGACATATCTACGCAGTGATGGGTGGTTTTGAATATGAAGGCAACATCTAGATTTTGGGATATGCACACATGTGGGCCGCCAGAATTCTTAGACCCTTTTGCACCTAATAGGCTCGAGAATGCTATAGGCTCTCAAATAAGAAATTGAACAAAGGAATTGAAGAGATCCATGCGTTGATTTTATGAGTTTGTTATTCACCGAGCATTTGCAGGTCATGGCAATTCGCTAGACTGATGACTGATGTGGATCTGTTGTCTGATGATGCATATCACTTTCATTTTCTAGATGGCCCCTTAATACACCCCTGCGCGCGTTGTGGGAACTGAGTTTCTTTTTGCTTGTCCTTCATGCCCTTAACAATTGATCCCAACCTTTGAAGACCTATGCAAGCTTTGTCTGGTGCTCGTGGTGTTCGCTCCCACTCATGATGGACATGAGGAGTAGTTGATTTTCAAGGGAGATGATCTTATTACTTTAGGCCGTTCTACCCAAGTATTTAGGGGAGCCGTTATTACAGAAAATTGTCAGCGAGCTAGAAAATATGCCATTCGAAAAAATTGAGAACTTGACGTGTGCACTGTCACTGTGTAGGATTACATATATGAACATTGTCACTGTGCAGGATTACAGATATGAATCGTACTACCACGCCACTCTATTTTACAAAAATCTATTTGAAACGATGGTTGGAATGAAACTAGACCAAACTCACCATACAGTTAGCGATCGCTTCAGATCTATCGAACCGAATAAAAAACTCGCAAAATCTTCATGCCAAACAACTGCATGCTACACATGCAAATTGTTGATTGATGAACGCTAAATTGTTGTGTTCACTGGCAGAATGCTAAATTGTTGATTGATGAAGAGAGTGGTTTGCATATCGAGGTGAGTAGATAATCACGTATAGGATGGTTTCGTACTGTCTGATTTGCAGTTTGCTACTGCTTTTTGCACGCCTAGAGCAAACCCACGATTTGTAATTTCGTTGATCTGGAATCAGATCTGGCTGCTGCAAAATGTCGTGCTCGATAGATAGATTTACGTGCACCTTTATTGTCCAGCAAGCTACATCTCTCGACTGTCTCTTCTCTCGATTTGAGCACAACGATCATTGCCCATCAGTGGTAGCTTCCCAAGAATTTATCTTCAACAAGAAGGGCACATCGATCTTACGCATCAAATCGATATTTTCCATTTGAGCTAGCTGATCTATAACTCAGATCTCACACCTCACCTTCCATGGAAAACTACCATGGAATTTCCAAGACCATTAAGACTCAAGGACGCTATGATATTATCAACCTCTCTTCACCATGGCTATCATACCACGTTAAGAATTGAGCATAAATAAGACTAGACAATAAATGGTGGAAAACGTGTACTTAGTATTTGTATTGATATGATGATATGAATTTATAATACATAGATTAACTAGATCTAGATCTAATTGACAACTCATCAATGGATCATAACAACACTTTATGAATAGATGAAATTTACAACTCATATCAATGTGGTCTCGGACTTTCGTTGTTATTTAAAAAGAACCATTTTTCTGGTAGATATTGAAGCTCATGGTTAAGCTATTTTAATTCATGTTTAATGACTTTGTGGTATTTGGGTTGATGTAAATGATTTGTCTTTCATAACTACACAAAAAAAATGTTGATAACATCTCCCCACCAAGTTACATATCCCACATCCCCATTGGTCTTACTAACATATTCTATAGTCATTGGATATAATACATATAGTTGGGGTGTTGCGGGGAAAACATATTGAGAAAGAATTGGGTCTTTTGAATGCACAATCTCTTAACCCTCCATGAGATGGGAAAATTAATGTGTCGATGGTCCAAAATAATTTTCTCTCTGATAACCCGGAGTAGCATGCCTTCATTAAAATTAAAGGATAAAGTATTTTACTATGAAAACATGGCTCTATTGAACATCTCTAGAACTTGGTTAATGCCTTTCAAGAAATCCGACCATGTGAGTTCACCAAAGTTAAAAAAAATCATCGCTTTTGAATTTATTGGAATATTACAAGTCTGACTAGCCTTAAGGTCATTCAAGCAACTCACTCTACTAAGGTATTCAAATAGGGAGTACCTCTTCTTTTTCATCTTAAGTCTTGACCATGTTGAAATCCCATAAACTAATAAATGGGCTTTAGGGAATTCATCAACCATCCAAGTCCAAAATGTCACTCTTTCTTTAGTGTCATTTGAGACATAGACATCGGCCATGCCTAAGAGTGAACCATCCCAATTTGGCATCATTGATACAAACTGTTGGGTTATCATCCAAGTCCAAAAAGTCACTCTTTCTTTAGTGTCATTTGAGGCATAAACATTGACCATGTCTAAGAGTGAACCATCCCAATTTGGCATCATTGATACAAATTGTTGGGTTAGGTAAAAACCCCTTCCTAAATAATTATCTCAAGGATTGATAGGAATAAAGTTGTCACAAATTTTCCCATGTTTATAGTTAGAAGCATAAATAAAAACATTATTCTAAATACCATTGAAAGTTATTTATAAAAAAAAAAACTAAAAATATTAATTTATTACAAACACAAAAATTCAAATTATAAATTTAGTATGAAATCCTCCTAAATAATTATCTCAAGGATTGATAGGAATAAAGTTGTCACAAATTTTCCCATGTTTATAGTTAGAAGCATAAATAAAAGCATTATTCCAAATACCATTGAAAGTTATTTATAAAAAAAAAACTAAAAATATTAATTTATTATAAACACAAAAATTCAAATTATAAATTTAGTATGAAATCCTCAAACCATATGGTTAGAAGCGTAAATAAAAGCATTATGCCAAATAACATTGAAGGTTATTTATAAATAATAAAAAAAAACTAAAAGTATTAATTTATTGCAAACATAAAAATCCAAATTATAAATTTAGTATAAAATCGTCAAACATAGATTGTTTTGTTAGTGACAATAAATTCTTTGACATATGATGCTATTTTTATTAGGGGTTGGTACATAGTAAGGTAATTTATTTTTTATTTATTTTTTAGTATGAAGAATTTCACAATTAAACATAATTGTAATGAGTATTTTGGATACAAATTGTATTATAACAATTTAGAAATATCTCAACATTTTAAATGAACATTTCAATTATTACTATAATAAAAACAAATAAAAATTTTCATATTATATTAATGTAACAATAAATATAGTGAAAATATAGTGAAGAAGGGTTGTGCTCAATGTATTGGTGTCATTTTCTCTAATGAAAAGTTTTTTGTATAGTGTAGTAAGTCTTATCTTGTAGGACAAGTGTACAAGACTATTTGTGGTAATTATTTTCAATTAATGGAAATGGACTCTTATTATTTGGCATTATTTTTTTCATATAATGTAAAGTGGAGTGGAGATATCTTTGATGTGTATGAATCTATTGTTTATTCATATATCTATAGTACTTTGTAAGTATTACATTGACATGTTGCCATGTGTTTGATTTGAAATATTACAAGTCCTAAATTTCAATTACGCGGGTGAATAACAATTGGTAGTTGTGAAGTATGTGGCCACACAATCACGATACAAGTGTATGGTTCTTGGGTCATTGATCAGTTGTGAAGCATGTGGCCACAGAATCACGATACAAGTGTATGGTTCTTGGGTCATTGATCAAAGAGAAAGAAGGCCTCCAAATTGTTGGAAATATTGATGTGATTTATACATTTGGCATCTAATATTGTGTTAGTAATGCATTTAGTTGGGCATTAAATATGACTAAGGCCATTATTTATTGTAATACTAGGTTATGGTTAAGATTAACCTTGTCAACTTTGATACATAAATTCACTAATCCTTTTGGGAGTGCATCCTATTTATGTGGGCTCCTAACCCTTCTTGGGAGGAAGCCTTACTTGAATTCTATGTAATTACGAATCGAATCTCATATGTAATTTTTTTTTATCATTAAAGCTCTCCAATACAAATGTTTTAAGTCTATGGGCACTACATCTTTGACATACTCTTGTGGTTACCATCTTTTTTGTGTGTGCATTTGTGCATCTCGTGTTGCACATTCATGCTTGGACATCTCTCTCTAATGTGTTTTTGGTTCACAACCCTAGTGCATTTTTTTGGTGTTGGTTTTTTCTTATTTTTTTATTGTGTTTTTGAGTTAGTGCTTTGGTATCATGTGGAGATTGCAAACAAAGAGGGGATTGAATGAAATAAAAACCTAATTTGTACACCCTATAAATTTGAAATTATAGTGAATTAGATTTTGAAATTTGGACCAGAGATAGTTTGTTGCTTTTTCTTTCCAACCTGGCATGTCCCATGCAATTCCAATATCTCAACAATAAAAATGGTAAGATGATTGTTTTGAAAGAGAAAAAATGAGGATTGTCCACTCTGATGCCAAATGTTGTGTACCAAATTTTTACTATAACATGATAAATTAGAACACATGCAAAATAAACAAGATGTGAGTGTGGATCATAGCTTCCAAAAAGATAATAAAAATGTGTTACACAATAACTCTTAACAAATTAGATGAACCTCCTCCAAATAACTCCAATGCCTACATATATCTAAATCAAATGTCCATGTTTACAATAACGACTCTATTGACCTTTATATATACATGATGATGATGATGGTTAACGTCCACTAAGACTGAATTGGTCTATCAGACCTTAAGAGGGTAAGTGATTACTTGTGATTCTTTAGAATTGTGTTTCTGTGCTCGAAAAGCATTAAGAGAAGCTTTCCAAGATCACCATACTTTTGTTGAGTTAAGAGATTACGAAGGTTGGTAGTGTGATAAATATTTTGAAAATGAGATCTAATATGGGTATAGGCTGGACAATCTAAGGGGCTTTTCATCTTCAACCTTCTTAGTGTCACAAAGGTGACACACTCTTTCATCCCATGGCGTTTTAGGAATTGACCAACGCCCAGTTTCACTATGGAGCTCATGAGAATTTGTTCTTATCTTAGCAATGCTTATTTTTTTCCTTACACTTGACAAAACAAATAGATAATTTTGATCTTCTAGATTAGGGTTGATTACATCTTTATAATACCTTAATTTTCTTTTTCCCTCTAACTCTTTATCACACCACATTTTGTCCTTAAATTTTGATTTGATGTTTTTTTAATAGTATCTATATTCTGCAAAATGGTTTCTTCCGTGATTCCCCAATAGTTTAGCCAAGACCAAGCGTCTTTATGCCATCCTCGCTTGAGTCAATGGTGGTTATAAAACCCTAAGGAACTATAAACAAGAGATCATCTTTATAGTAGCTAATTTGGAAGGTTGTTTAGATAATCTCAATCAAGGTTCACTTCAACATTTGTTTAGAATTTTTATTATCATCACTCGTGAGGTTGTAGGTTTGGATCCCATTTTTAGGGTTTTATTCTAATACAAGGGTTGCACTTCTTTTCTAGGGTTCCTTGGGTATATATAAATATTGTTACCCTCTTTACAAAAATTAACAGTATATTCCTTAGGGATTATCCCTTTTCAAAATCCATGTTATCCTGTTCATTCTTTGCAATACTATTTTCTAGCGCTATGTATTTTTCTAAGGCTTATGCTACTTTAAATACAAAAAACAATATAATACACATTTCTTGGAAGAGTTAGTACTATTTCCTTCTTTGGTCTATACAAGAGATTCCTATGAGACTTGTGGAGTTTTCTTCTTTGTTGAACCTCTTGACTTGAGAGTCGTTATTTTCCCTATTCAAAAAAGCTACTTATACTTGGGTAGATTTGATACAGAAGAAATTTATATGAAATAGTTGTCATATAGGGAGTTGTGTCTTCAGTCTTGCTTGACATATCTTCAAGGGATTGAAGAGCTTGCGGGAGTAATAATTTGCAATAGGGATTTTCTAAATGATAACGCTAACAATGTATAGTGCACATCTAATTGTGCACTTTGCATATGGGTTTAATCTATTGTGATAAACCCTTGATTGATTCAATCAATAAGGGTTTCACTAGGATAAACAGTGGATGTGTACACAACTTCTAAGACCCGTTTGATATGGAGGGTGGCCCAAGTTTTGGTAGAAATGGATGTGGGGAGAAGCTTACTTGAATTAATGGAAATTGTTGTGGGGGATAAGGCACATCGATAGATACTTGACTATGAAAAGATTATGTTTCGATATGTGTAGTGTCATTGCTATGGGTACGCGGTTGCAAATTGTGCCCAACCTTTTTTGCAAAAGGTTTGGAAGAAGGGGACTCTGATGATGTTTAGAGGTTCTAAGGTACCACACAATGATTCTCAGCTTATGATGATGTTTAATATAGATCCAACATCTAGGAATTTGTGCCAAGTGAGGAGGTTGGGCTTAGATGTTCGAGTGATGTTGAGGGTAGTGTTTTGGGGGATGGGGTCATTTTGAATGGTGTACCCAATGCACTTGCAAAGGTTGCTAATTGGTTAGAAGAGTAAGAGGTTTGATCTATCACTAGGGTTGCTCACTCGGCCTCAGAGTTGGGTGTTTCGGTTGGTATTACAATTTCAATGGTTTCAAACTTAATCACTTTTGACAACTTAGTGCATATAGAAGTGTTTTCCCATGTTGTTGACTAGATCGTGGGAGATGCACTTGAGAATTAGAGCCCACTCCAGGAAGATTCCACACTCAAGCAACTGGGTAAATCTAGCTTAATTCCACATGCTCTGATTTTTCCTTTGTCCAAATAGATGTATTAGACTTGGGAAATAAGGGTGACTAGCCTACCTCGCATAAAGTCTTGTCTCATTTTCCAAAACTTCAATGTATTCAAGAGGGTTATGAAAAAAATTCTTGGTGATGTTTCAGTTGAATTGAGTATGACTAGTCTCGAATACGTGTTGGCAGGTTTTGGAAAGGATTTATTCCACACACACAAAGTATCTAGTCATGGGGTAGGTGCATCAGAGAATTCCTTGGAGATTGCTTCCTCTTGTAGGTATTCCCTAAGGCCTATAATTCAAAGCCTTTCAAAAAAGTTAGGGGGCATGGGTATTGCTTTGTATTTCAATTTGGGTGTTGGCCCCTCTTCCATTTGAAGAAAAATTTTATTATTTCATGCCCAAGGGAGAGACAAAGGGAGATTAGTCATGGTAAACAAAAAATGCTAAATGGGGTCCTTAGAGCAAGTCGAAACCCCAATTCAGGTTTAAAATGATCGTTTTGTCACAAAATGTTAGAGGCCTAAACAATATAGCCAAAATAGTGGCCTCAAATTGGTAGAAGTTCATAATATTAGCATGTTATTATTGCAAGAGACAACAAGGGAAGGTGCTAGAATGATTGGGTTTTTGAAAAAAAAGGTTAGGAATTAGGATATTCCTTTTCTGGATGATAATGGAAATTCGGGTGGACTATTGACTACTTGGAGGAAGCCTATCTCTTTACTAAATTCTTCCATGCTTGATTCAAGTCTGTGGACAGAGCTATACTTTAAAGCATTTGATAAGAATATTTTAGTAATACATATTTATGCACCATATGACTCAAGACAATTGTTTTGAGACATTTTTTTTTGCATTGGGTTGCACCAAAGGGGAGTATATGATCATAGGTGGAGATCCTGGTTGGAACTTTGGGGAGCAAGGGCTTGATGGATCCTTAATCTGATTACTTCATGCATAAATTAGAGGAAACAGGTCGTGTTGACTTCGATCCTATTAATTTGGGCTTGAATTGTTGGAATAACCATGTTAGAGAGGTAGGCATTGCTAAGAGGCTTTATTGTTTTCTTGTTTTAGAGCATCTTTATTCAAATGTAAAAAATTCAAGGTCTTAGGTAGTGGTTGATGGTGTTTCAAATCATGTTCCAATCTTCCTCCAACATGATAAAGGGGATATCAAGCTCGAGTAGTCCTTTTAAATTCAATGCCTCTTGGTTGGATGATAAGTATTTCAAGGATCCGGTGAAAAACGAATGGAGTTCTTTTGATCCAAGCTCGATGGGAATTAGCTTTTTTTTAGTGTGCAAAATCATTGAAGAGATTCAAAGGTGCAGTTGTTGGGTGGGTCTAAGAAAAACAAACTAAAATGGACAAAGCTTTAAAAGAGGCCGAGAAATGCATTGCAGATTTATTTGCAAGGAGTGACATGGGTACATTCAATGAGGAGGAGCAATTAATGTTTAAAGAGGTGGAAAAGAAGAAAAAAAAAGTTCTTGCATGTCGATAAGAGGAGATCATATTGAAAAGCAAGGCTATGTGGATCGAAAATGTTGATAGAAACACTATGTATTTTCACCATTTTCCTAATAAAAGGAATAAATCAAATACAATTTGGGAATTGCGGGATGGTGAGGAAGTTCTCTAAAATCGTAGACCTAGGTGTTCGACACTTCAAGGGGATTTATTCAAAACCAAGGAGAGCTAATACGTAGGAGAGGATTACTATCTACTTTCCTAGGTTTGTAAATGCGGAGGATAACATGATGTTGAGATAGGGTATTTCTAAGGATAAATTGATGACTTCTTTGTTCTTTTTTAAGGACAAAACTCTAGGCCCAAATGGTTGGGCAACATAATTTTTTCTGGGGATTTATGAGCTCCCAGGGGATGATTTTCTTAGGGTGTTGGAGGAAGTAAGAATCAATGGTAAGGTTTTGGGTGAATTTAATGTTACTTTCTTGGCTTTGATTCCTAAGGAGAAGCCATAATCTTTTGAGGAATTTAGACCAATTTCTTTGTGCAATTGTCTGTATAAGATAATAGCCATGATTCTAGCAATGAGGATAAAAAAGGTTTTTTAGATGTGATTTATTAGGAGTAGTTTGGTTTCTTGGTGGGGAGGCAGACTTTTGAAACTATCGACTCGACGCAAGAGAGCCTGCATACAATCAAGTTAAAAAACTTTCTTGTAATAGTTTTCAAGATTGATTTATCTAAATCTTATGACAGAACTTAGTGGTTGTATTTATGCTTACTGTTGTTGCAAGTGGGTTTTGCTTTGATAGTGGTCAAGTGGATTATGCATTGTGTTACTTTTTTTTTTTTTTGCAGTTCTCATAAATGGTTCTATGTTTCGTTTTTTTGAATCCTTTTAAGGGTTGAAGGCAAGGGTGCCCTCTCTCAGTGGCTAAAGCCTTGAGTTGATCCATTTAGAAGTAAAGTAGTTTGGAGCCATTATATGTATTAGGATTGGTGGGGCTCTCTCTTAATCCCATGTTTTGTTCGTCAATGATGTTCAATTGTTCCCAAATGGTAGCTTGAGGGAGCCCCAGACGTTGGAGATATTGGATTTGTTTAGTATAGCCATAGGTATGGAACTTAATTTTCACAAATCCTTCGAAAATTTAATAGACTATAGGAGGGTTTGGAACAAATTCTATTCATGATTTTTTCCTTTCAAATCTTTTGAATTAAATAGAGGGTTTCCGTATCTAGGATATCTCTTGAAACCAAATGGGTACCAAAAACAAGATTACATATGGATGCTAGAGAGCATTGAAGCCATAATTACGTTATTGTAATAGGCGTCTTTCTATATGTGGGAGGCTAACTTTGATGGAATTTATATTGGGGGTGATTCCTATATTTTGGTATTCCATGCCATACATTCCAAAAGCAATACTTGAAAAGATCAAGAAGGTATGTTTTAGGTTTCTTTGGCCATGTTGTAAGGAAGAATTAAAAATTCCCTTAGTAAAATGGAAAATGATAGCAAAGTCGAAGGAAGAGGGGGGATGGGCTTTGAAAGGTATCCATTTATTTGATACAACTTTAGTAGCAAAGAGTCTATGGACGACTTTAGTAAGAGATGGTTTATGGAAAAAAATTATAGAGCAAAAGTATTTCGAGCTTTTATATTTTATCAATTGGATTAGGTCTCCAAGGAAGATTATTAAGAATATTTCCAACTAGTGGAAATACCTTGTTCTCGATTTTCCAACTCTTGATTATCACTTAGTATGGAAGGTTGGAGAGAGTACTCAAGTCAAATTGGGATTGGATGCCATATTGGGGGTTGAAAAGCAGGTCCAACCAGAAGAAATGGTTGTAGGTTTGCAAGACAAGGGATTTTGTATGTTTTGTCAAGTAGAAGATTCAAACTCTATTGGTATGTGGACTCAAGGGAGGTCGTAGGTTCAAGTAGTGGGATTAGAAAGACCTTGAGCAAGATTATGGGATTCTTATAATGTAAACCTTAAGAGGGTGTGTATCAGATAAAGAGATGAACAAGCGAATCTGGCTTGGGCTTATAAAAAAATTGATGGTCAATACACAATTGGAATGGGTTATAAATCTTTGTTTCTTTGTGATGATCAATACCTAGTTTGGTGGTGGAAGCATCTTTGGAAGTTGAAGGCTCCCAAGAAGACTAGGATTTTTTTGTAGTTTGCTTTGAAGGATAAGGTGTTGACTTGGAAAAATATTCAAAAGGGGGTCATGAAGGTCTAGGTATTTGTCTTTTATGTGGAGGGGTTGAAGAAAATATTTATCATTTGTCAAGTCACTATTCATATGTTCAACAAGTTTGGAAGGAGGTTGCAGTCCTCACACCTATCCCAAATGTTTGGTAAGGAACTACAATTGAAGAATGCATTCAAAAATGGTATGAAGAAAAGGAATTAAAATATTTAAGAGCTTTTGCCTGTGTTGTTTGTTGGGGGATCTGGCTAGCAAGAAATAATATCATTTTTTAGTCAAAATATAATCCTCCTTTCCAAATTATGTCCGAAGTTGGGTGTTTGGTTTTTGGTTCTAAATATATTTCAATTGCAAAACCTATTAGGTAGGTGGGTGAATTGTGGGTTCATAAATCTATTCCTTCGGGCTTCTTCAATGGAGCTTGGCAAAGTATTTCAAATGTTATTAGTGCTAGTGGGGTGTTGTATCTCTTAGAGTCACATTCCATTCACTTCAAGGCATGTTTATGTTTGTGCTCAAATAATTATGCAAAATTTCAAGCATTGAATCTTTTATTAAAATGTGCAAAGAATTGGGCCATTTCGAGGCTTCAAGTGTATGATGATTCCTTATTGGTCATTAACTGGAAGAAGAGCTCAAAATATAGTATTGGATATCAATAACTCAACATGCAATGGTGTCCCCTCGCATAATCTACCTCTACCATACATGGAAAGAACACTTCCATTCTCTTATTATTAAGCCTCAGTCTGAGTAGGAGCATTCTAGTTTGAAAAACATATGTATCTCAAATCATTCTAGGAAACATTGGCCACTAGGGTACCACTCCAAATTCTCTACTACAAGCAATGTCAAAGAATGCAATCTGTAAATATGGCAACATACTTGTGCCTGGATTTGACATAAATACAAAACAAAGTTTCAACAAGGGCAACAAAGTGTCTACAGGAGATGTCCTCACATGGTCCATGCATTTGAAATCCTTGATTCCCTAGTAGAGTTGTGAAATATATGGTTTGCATTAGCTTGTAGGAATTTCAAATGAAGTTATTCAATTGTTGATAACAATAAAATAAACATCGACATGTTTGTGGATTTACAACCCACTGTGCAATGTGCTTGTTCGGAGTTACATAGTATATTTGCAGGGCAAGGGAGGACTTCATAATAGATTTGTGATATCACAACACATTTGAGTTTATGTTTTCTCAAAATTAAAATTTGAAGTCAACTTTATATCAACTCTTCCTATAAAATGTCAATTTTATTTACATTTTCTCAACTCATCATTATATAATGGTTGTTTCGAATTGATTGAGAAAATAAGAGGTTGACCAATGGGGGGTGTTCTAAATGTCGAGTTGGTTGAATAGGAACTGCCAATTAGTCCACTCGCAGATCAATGGGTGTAGTTGGATCAATGGTTGTTGCTTAAATTGGCTATCGATTTGTTGCATGTTGTTTAACTCATTCTAAAACTTGATTTATTACATAGCTAGAATGGAGAAAGGGCATTGGAAGAAAACATGATGAATTGGATTGTGGCTAAGGAGGGATCCCTTCAATTGTGTTTTGAAGCATAGGACTCAATGTAAGTCCTATTGTTAATAAGTTGTGTATTGCACACAATAGGCGTTTCATATCCATCAACACAATATAAATGATAAGTTGTTTATTATATACAAAGAAAACAACCAAATACAAATGGAGAGCTTACAATTTTGTAATGCGGTCAGACCATGAGGTCGCAGGCCCTAGTGGCTACACTTCAAGAGTATGAGCAAAACTAGGAAGAGGAGCAAAGCATGGATCGAATGGAGGACGACCAAAAGCATGAGTAGGAGGAGGACGACCAAAGTAATTAGCCAACTATTTTATGTTGCTTAATTTATATAAACACAAATTACCATGTGCCTCTCATGACATAATCCTTGACATGTATAAGTCCTGTGGATGGACCCACTCTAATTCATCTTACATCTGTCTTTTTTGGCATGGAACTAACGGTTGTTGCAAACCTGCAACTGGTGCAAGGGAGGATGATAACATGTGCCTATAAAGTCACCCAAGAAACTATGTAATATGACTTTGTTTGTATGCGAGATTTAAACATGCTATTATACTAGCACAACCACAAATTCGTGGCTGGTGAATGCCGAAAGGATGGCTTGACTGTTGGGAAAGAGAAACGGCCCAAAGGTGGATGGAAGGAGTCGGAAGGAGTTCGCTGGAAGGAGGCAGTGTGTCCAGAACATGGCTGGTGAAGGCCAAAGGTTTAGGTTGGCCTAGAAAATGAAACCCTAATCACTCATACGTGGCAATCAGCTAGCCACCATAG
This sequence comes from Picea mariana, assembly GCA_032191745.1. Taxonomy (NCBI): domain Eukaryota; kingdom Viridiplantae; phylum Streptophyta; class Pinopsida; order Pinales; family Pinaceae; genus Picea; species Picea mariana. Next base: position 17,405 of record JASDQU010501069.1, on the reverse strand, counting down.
TAAATTTTAAATATGATTAAGTAAAAGTAAAAAAATAAACATGTAAACTAATGTCTTTATAATAGTGAGGAAGTTAGTGGTTGAAATCACAACCATTGATTTATTGGGACTACTAAAAATATTCCATCAATATTTAATCTTGTCCATACAAAACTGATTAAGCACTAAAAACCTATTAAATGTCCCCATGATCAATAGGTGTATGCCTTTCGACGTAATTAATTATAGAGTTCTTGAGCAGTGTGAGAAGTACTCATCATAATTCATAAAATCTAAATACATGTGAAACAATTTTCCTAAAATTGTTAATCTCTCATTAAATATAAGATCTATTTATATCATAAACTTCCACCATCAACTTTAAATATATTTTATTTCCTATTGGCTACCTCGCATGCATGCCTTAGGCCATGGCCACTACAATTAGGAGTCTGCGTGGTCAATTCTTTGTGTGGTTACCTGTAACACATGCCTTAGGCTGCGACCATGATAACTAAGAGTATGCACGATCACGTCATTGTGCTTGAAATCGATAACATTGCAACATTGTATTTTTGGGCATGAGATTTTATTCTAACCATGGTTGACACGATTGTGTTTTGAAGACAACGAGGCCATAACCTTAAATTCTTCTCGTGAAACCTTTTACTGTAAAATTTTAAGCTGCCTGGAAACCAACATAGCCACGATGTTTACTCTACCGTTGCGTTAACGTCTTCCCTAGACTGAGGTGTGCATTCATCTATGGCTTGAGATTTCAGTGGTGGGGTGCAGTTTGGTTAAGGAGACTTAAACAAAGGGTTTGCTTCACTGAGCATGAGGTTTCGATTTTGGTCTTTATTAACACATAAATGCAATAATTATGATACTAATCCTTAGTTTCACATTGGATTTTATTCAAATGTTGGGTTGTACACAGAGTTTGACACTTTCAAGGAATAATGGATTTCTCAATACTCTTTTAAAATTGATGCAGAGGAAGGCACTTCAATTTTACATGGAGGCTGAGAATCCAACTGATTCGAATCAAATCCATGATGCAAAGCTAACAACTTTCATATGATTATGTTTAACACTCAAGTAATTTGATGTTGGTCATACCTTTGGGATCGAGTTGACTACTCATTAGAGTTGTGAGGATGCATTAATCAATGAAGCAATATATAAAAAAAGTCAGGATTAAGCTACTGAGGTGAGTGATAATTCCTATTCGATATGCATTCATTTAAAGATCTATATTAGTAGAGCCATGAAATTTATTTGTAGTAAAAAACATTTTTATAAATCAAATATATGTAAGTCCCTCTAAAGAATGGTAAATTTGAAATCCTTAGTCATGCTAATGGTGTATATATGTATTGATTTTGTTATTTTCAAAGGAAGCTATAAGAATTTCAAATATTTTGTGATGTAAGGGAACCAAACTATTAATATTTTGACATTTTTTTACTTGCAAACAATAAACATGAACGAAAATGAGCTATCTTATTGATGAATGATGATGGAACTTAATTTCAGGTTCAGGGGTTGCAAAGTTCAAGCAAACAACTTCAACTAAACAATATTGAATATGTATGTAATTTGTACCCTAGACATGGAATGCAATTGCAAACATATAAGAACAGTGATGATGGAGAAAAGTGGTAGAAAATGATAGAGAAAGGTGATATAAATTGTTGACGATAAAAAACAGTGAAAAAAAATGATATAGATTGTTAACGGTGAAGAAATACGGTAGAGAATGCTGCCAAACATCACAACATACACAAATCTGAGCACTGAGCAGGACTATCAAATTGAGATCACAACATACACAAATCTGAGCACTGAGCACTGAGCAGGACTATCAAATTGAGATTCGATACCATAAACCCAAACCAACCATATAACAATTGAAATGTATTTTATTAACTTACATAAATTTAATAAAATTGAAAATTGATTTAATGATTGCGGTCACCGTGACAATACAACTTCAAAATTGAAGTCCACCAACATGCAAGATAAATAAAATTTTAAATTTATTTTAATAGCAATAAAAAAAATATTTAGATTGTTTTAAGTTGAACATTAGGCAGCACTAAAAATTTAAAGTAATTGCTAGTCAAAACGAACTCATTGATGTAGTCGTGGCCTTCAATGATCAAAGTTAAATAATGTTTAAGAAGTTTTGTATTTATGGTACGAAAATGTGCATTTCACATGAACATTATCAAAGCGCCCCAAATTATCACTTCTCTCTGGACTGAGAAGATTTCTACTGGTTGGTAGCAAGTTATCGCATGTAAATAAGGTGGTGATTAAGGACAAAAAATATTGGTTATCGCTTGTGCAATCTCCATACTCGGCAATGGCCATGGCGATGGCAGCGGCCACTGCCCATTTTCGTTTTCCGCTCTTTCCCTTCAAATTCTTCCATCATCCAAAAAATAGCAGACCGCTCCCCTTTTTCAAAATCTCTCCTACCATACAGAACTCGCCGCGGACTATCTGTGTTAGCATCACTAGCACTAGTATTAAAGCAGAGCCAGATTTACCCGAAGTAGAGTCGGAGAATTCCCCAAATAATCAGACCAGGTGGAAACCCATTACAAAGAGGAAGGTGGCAATGCGTATTGGTTACGTTGGGACTAATTACAGAGGCGAGTTATAATTCCTCATTTACTGCTCTTTTGGATTATTTCAAGCTTCTGATTTCCATGGTGAAATACAATCATATAAGTTGGTTTCGCTCTAATCATTTTAGTATCAGTTTCTGTGTTGAAGTTAAATTATGAACAGAGTAGTCTCCAGCATTTAAGTGCTGAAAGTGACCTTATGGGTTTATGCATTTTGCTGTATGTAGTGGCGCTGCCAATCTCATGTCTCACCTCATTCCCATCACTGGTTCGATTCCCATGACGTTGGGCAGTAACGGATTCCAATTGCAGGATAAATCCTTTTTTCCTTTCTTTTTGCTAGCGAAACGCCCTTTGTTTAGACGGAAAAGCTGTGAAACTCCTTATAGTGGCGCTGCCAATCTCATGTCTCCCCTCATTCCCATCACTGGTTTGATTCCCATGACGTTGGGCAGTAATGGACTCCAATTTCAGGACAAATCCTTTTTTCCTTTCTTTTTGCTAGTGAAACGCCCTTTGTTTAGACAGAGAAGCTGTGAAACTCCTTATAGTGTGCACAAATACGGTCCCTTTTCCCGCTTTATCATGGCCCTTTACTCGGGTGGGGTGCGTATGCCGGGACTCGAACCTGGGTCATTCTGGTGGGAAGTGCCCTTACTTAGCACTTGACCACAGCCCGATGGACATGAGGATAGAC
>JASDQU010501069.1:0-10287 GCA_032191745.1 Picea mariana | reverse complement strand
AGACAGAGAAGCTGTGAAACTCCTTATAGTGTGCACAAATACGGTCCCTTTTCCCGCTTTATCATGGCCCTTTACTCGGGTGGGGTGCGTATGCCGGGACTCGAACCTGGGTCATTCTGGTGGGAAGTGCCCTTACTTAGCACTTGACCACAGCCCGATGGACATGAGGATAGACCTTTTTGAAGTACTAAAAACCATGATCAATTAATAATTGGGTATTTGCTTGAGGGCATATCTTTTAGCCCATCATTGCCCCATGGGATTTAAATTTTAATAAAATCAAGAATCCTCGTAAAAAGCCACCACGGTGATAACCGGGTGCGTAATATGTATGGAGTTACATTTGAGCTTTGCCAGTTCAAAATCAAGATAGAAAATCACAACTCAATGTGCAGATTTGGGAAACCCAATCCTTGCATCCCTCACATAATCTCTGTGTGGATAGTAGCATACCGACTATGAGTGTAGGGAGCCTGCATACCCGCTATGAGTGTAAGGAGCCTGCAGACAGTTATTTCGTGCCAGTTGGTGCCGACAATTTCTAGCATATATATCCTAGGGTAGAATACCTGATTACTGAATGGGGTCTAGTAGTGGATATATCAGTGGTGCAGTTTTGCCCAGTAGTAGTCCATGCTGGCTCCAGTTTGTCTACCAGCATAAACCCATAACTGAAATTGAATTAACCCCCCAAAAAACAGAAATGTATATATTATTCACAGTACATTTCATATGCAGTACAGGGTAAGTGGCAGCCCACTATTGGTGCCAGTTAAATATCCAGTACAAGTCCACAGGAGTGAAAACACATCTGATTCTGCACTACTACAAGGTGAAAACAGATTTTCAAAAACAAAACAAAGGGGAAAAACTTGCCCTGCCACCAGCAACAAACTCATTCAACCCTATGATCTACTTGGGTTCAAACTCTTATTGGTTAGGTCAACATCAGCGCTCTTTGTTAGCTTTTGGGTTGCTCCAAAAGTGTCTACACTATGCTAGGGGTGTGCTTCATGTGACGTGGGGTGCATGGTGAAACCCTGACCCCTTGTTGTATCTAGACTATTTTGGTTGATTGACATTTAGAGAGATTACTATAGGTGGATGCTTGTCTTCGAGATATGTGCTAGAGGAGGTGCACTTCTTATGGATGTAGTTATCTTATGTGGCATTGACATCTTCTACATGGTGCATGTGTTGAGGAGGATGGAACCTTGGCATAGGATAAGGAGCTATCTTGTGGAGGAGTGATAGGCAATAGGAGGAAGACCGCTTGGCCCTAGGAGCATTGGGACCACATGGCACATTCTAGGAGGTTGAGTGCTTGTCTTGAGGGATGTGGAGGAGAAGTGTTGGAGCTTGGAGCTTTGCTTGGAGAGTGTGCAACCTTGTGATGAGGAGCACCTGACGTGTGGAGCCTTAGTGTGGAGAGTGTTGCACATAGGAGGTGGTGCCCAACCACCTAGTGATGCTTGTTCTCTCTTGGTAGATGAGTGCTCCACTTGTGGACCTAGTCTAGTGGAGTATCCTTAGAAACCAATTGTACAATGCAACAAAGAGGAGTATCAACAACACAGAGGTCAGGTGCAAAAAGGGGTCCAAAAGGAGGTCAAGGAGGTTGAAAACCTACTCAACCATGATATCCATTGCAACCCAAAAAATAACCCACAACCATAGTAAGCCAAACCGATGTAGTGAGCTAGGGCCCAAAGCATACAATTGGATCTCAAACAATCAAAATCTACCTTACTCGTATTCACATGACATTGTTCAGGGCAAAGTTGGGGCAAGACTGCAATGATTAAACCATGAAGTGGTAACACCATTGAAGCATTCAACCTCTTCCAAATTCACTCCATATTAAAGAGAATGGGTCAACATGAAAAGGGAAACCATGAGGTGCAATTCTAGTGATAGGGCAAGCTAGGGCTAGACCATGTGTAACACCCTCAATTTATCATCAATAATCTCAAAATTGCTTAGAACCCCAAAACATGATAATATTCAAAACTAGGGTCGAGGAGAGGTAACGCTATAGTGACTGAAACCAGGTAATATTGAGACCATTTATATCCACCAACCATCGAAATAAAATCATTGCCCAAAACTTCTACGACAAGACAATACCAACAAGGTAAGGCAAATGGGTAAGGTTTGTATGGAAACACATGTTAGGTCAGGTGATAACCAAATGCAAGAGGCAAGTATCGAGCATTTGCATAGTTCGAAACAAAGCCACAAGGGTAGCTTAATGGTCTACAATGGGTGGGTGGGAGGAATAGATAGCGTGCAAGAAGATTTCTTCTTTTTATATTAGTGAGCCTACCATCGCTATGTGTGGGTAAGAGGGAAGGAGTATTCGATTTAGATCACGATGGCAATCAAAACTAAGGCTAGGACTCAACTGTGATAAAGACAGTAATGTCATGAACTCAAAGGCAAGGGCAGGACTTGAGAAGGCTCAACCATCCAATAAAGATGCACCATCATGGGGACCAACACAATATGAGGTCCAAGGTTCCGAAGTATCAACCATACAGACAAGGAAAACCATGGCCCATAGCAACCATAAAACAACCAAAGGGATTCTAGGCATGGAGGCCAATTCATAGAGGTGAGACAAAGTGACAAAAACTCAGAGAGGCTACAATGTAGTATGAGGAATAGATAATCAACCAAAGTAACAACTCCAACCTCCAAATCATCAGTCAAGAAACCATGCATAAAATGAAAATGCATAGGAAGAGATGAGCTTACCTCCAAAACACAAACCAAACTTGCCAAGTTTGAAATGCAAGACTGAGTAGTGTGGGGAGAGAAGGATAGGTCATAAAAAACCCTCAACAAACACCAACCATTGGATGCATCACCAACAGATTAGATCAAAACAAGTACACCCACTGATCCATGCAATGTTAAATGCCCTTTACCAAAGCCAATACATAATAGGTGGTCATTTCCAATACCAATCACCAAGCAACCAAATCCCGAGGGTGCTAGTGCCAATGATGGTGAATAATAGAAACCAAAAACCTATATTCCAATAGTTCACAATCATCCACATGATTTTCACAAGTTTGGCGAGGTCAACCAAGTTGTTAGGTAAACCACCCAATGATCAACATCAATAATTGCCATAATAATTAATAACAAAAACATGTGCCAACAACAAATGGAAAAAGGGTGGTGGCTCTATGTATATGCCCAAGGTTTTGATAGCACGGGGCTCAACACATGATGCATGAAATGAAAAGTAAGGATCTATATAGTGCCACAATGCAAAGCATAAGCTAGCCAACTTAAATAACCATGATTGCCACCAGACAATGAAGAGGCCAAGAAAAAATGCCATAGATTCAAAGCACTTTACTTATAGCCAAATCGACCATCAAATGCATGCGATGATCCATAGTAAAACATGTTACCTCTTCTCACCTAGGGGTAACTAGAGGAGATCATGCCTCATGGCCTGTAATGAAGACAATGATCCCTATGATGATGATCAATATTCTCACAAGAAACAACCCATCAACCCTTCAAATGCCTCCCTCCTCATCAACATAGCTCATCACACCCAATAAGCATGGTTCATTGGAAGATGGTGGTCCAACACATTATGAGGTACATTAGTCCTTGTTTCAATAAAGTGTCATATTTAATGCATTTGGCATGTGAGTGAGGATCATGGGTTGAAGTTGGATGATGGATCATAAGCTTAGAAGTTATTCTTTTTGCCTTGTTTCACCTTGGTGGCTATCATTAGTGTCCTAGTCCTGTGTTGTCACTCTTGGGGAACATGGGTACTACTGGGAGGCTTTGATAAGGGTTACGTACCGTTCCCCCCATACTTAACACTTTTCATCCTAGAGCCTTCCACAATGTACTAAACTTTGGCTATTACATGTACACCAAAAAGACCCATGGTTCATTCTCTTATGAGAAGAAGGGGTAGAATGTTGAGGTTGATGCAATTGCTATAAAAAAGAATATAAAAGAAAGAATGTTGTAAAAGAAAGAAAGAAATGTGGTATAGTGAATGGTCAACTTTAAAAGCCAAAGGCTAGCTTGAGCTCTACCCCCTCGCTATGAGGTGATCACCCCTAGTCCTAATGCACATAATGGATATCAAATGAAAGAATAAAATGCTTGAAACCTGAAAAGGGGACTTGCAATGCACAAAAATGAATATCAAAAGGCAAGAAAGGGGTTTGGAATACACACACTAGCGAGGAAAGGGTATCTCAAGCAACAAATGCTCCCTCTACAAAGGCGCGCATGGAAATGGACCAAGAACGATACCTTGCATGTTCACCATGAAGTCATCCCATCACATTTTTATTCACCATACTTACGCTTGGATAGGTTTCTTGGGAATATCCCTCTACCTAGGTACTAACACGCCTAATAGTGTCTTTTGATGGTCCTCCCATACCTAAACTTGCCAAATTGCATAAAGTCTTGAGCTAATGTGAAGTTTGAAGGGGATATCTAATGTGAATTGCTTGTGTGGCTTCTGTATTAAGTGATGGCTTACTTTATATGTTTCTAAGGACTCTTGTACCTTGTGATTGTTGGTCTTACTTGATTCTATGGCTTTGACTGACTTGGGTGCACTTAACATGGTCCTTTGGAGGACGTCCTCATGCTTTCACCCAAGATGTTGTGCATTTTATACAGGACATGGCATGTGTGATGCAGAGTGTTGGGTCACATGATGACTTGGCGCATTCAGACATATCCTCTCACACCTCTTGGACCCTGAATGATGGACAAATGAGCTCTCATTTTGCAGATATGGTCATATTGGTTGACAGATGGGCAAGAATTCAACATCTTGGGCAATGCACCTTGGAGCCTATTAGACATTAGATGGAGGATGTTGCACTGGGACATGATTGGACACCATTCAGAGAGACAATGCACTCTTTTTCCACCTTGGACGCTGGCCTTTTCACTTTGGACGTTGAGCACATTGATGATGATGTCATGTGCTAGGATGCTTTGATGATGGTGGGGCTTGCTAACCATTGGGGCATCATTTGATGGTTTGGATCCTTGATCTATGACATGACCCTTGATGGGGAGGCATGAATTCCACCTTGCTTACACCACTTGACGATGAGATGTGGCCTTTGGAGGCCTCCTACACCTACTTGGAGCATGATGTCACCCACATGTGTAACCTTGGAGGACATATTTTGGTGTATTAACATGTTTATCTATTGTTTTGAGGCTATTTGAGGSGTCGGACTAGACCTATCTCACTTGTATTATAGATTACTTGTGTTTTGAGGGGCTTTGGAAGGTTTTAGCACTAGGGTTGCCTCATATAAAGAGGCTAGCACTAACTCCTAAGCCAAATCACAACTCACCACTTGTGAATCATTACTACTACTCGTCTTCTCTCTTATCTTTTTCGCTATGGAGCTCTTGTGCGCACTTTTGGAGTGATTTTGGTGGACCATGCATGCTTTCTCTGCTTATGGTGGATTCTTCATGAATTAGGGTTTCCTCATGCATAGCAAATTTGACTAGTAAGTACTTTTTCAAGTTCAAGTGTGTATTCTTGGTATATTTTGGTGAATGCTCTATTAGAGAGGTAACAGTTGCATGTTGTCATTGTTTTGCTTGAATATTTTGTGAAACCCTAAGGAAGGATTAAGAGTGGTTATCCCCTTCCCTTGTTGCATCTACCTTAGGTTTGTTGAAGCATACAAGGATAAGATTAGGGATTGTGAGAGGACACCCCCCTAACCTTGTCTTTGAGGCTAAAACCTAGGGTTTATGAGAGGATAAACTTTACGGTTTAGCCCAATTCCATCCAATATCCTTGCTGGACACTAGAGAAGAAGTGGGACAACACCTAGGGTTTATGAGAGGATTAACTTTAGGTTGTCTTCTTTTGAGGTTTGACCTAGGCTTATGAGGGGATAATCCTAGGGTCCCAAACCTTTACATCTTCTCTTGCATTAGCCTCCTTTGAAGGTGTTGCATTGACTCCATATGCCCAAAGAAGGAAAACGACATTAGTCTTTAGCTCACAAGTGTTATAAAACCCTAATAAGCTGTCTCTCTCAAAAGTGACTTGTTAGTTAGATACCTCAGCACATTTGCATGCTTATTGTACCTCAACGAATTGCATTTCAAGACAATTTCTTGCTGCTTTTATAAAAGTATGCAACAGCCATTAGGGCGTGATCATATTGCTGATAATTAATACATTTCATGCAACTATTGGTGGATAATTTGTAAGTGTTTCCACTGCTATTCGACATATTTTCATCCATTCACTTGCTGATTTAGAGCAGATGCTACAGCCATTAGGGCTTGATCATATTGCTGATAATTAATATACTTCATGGAACTATTGGTGGATAATTTGTAAGTGTTTCTACTGCTATTAGACATATTTTTGTGCATTCACTTGCTGATTTAGAGCTGATATATTGCTGCTGTCATAAGACTGTTATATGCTGAATTATACTACTGTTTACTGCAAGTTCTATAAAGCATTTGTTTCCTCTTGATAGCTAGTGCTCTGGGACTTGTTTTTCATCCCTTAGACTTGGTATTTGTCATTAAATACATTGGATCACTTAACACACACATATAGGATCAAATACCTTGTTTAAACTCTCTTTTAACTTGCCTTATTCCTAGACCTAGCCTATCTCATTGAGTAACCAACATACGGGGCTGTAGACTTGTCTTTAGCTTGCTATAGGATCCCTTGAAGTCACAAGGGAAGCCTCCCTTGTGTTGGATCCTTATCCATCACTAAAATGAGGGAAGTATTTGCCTAGGTGACAGTGGCAATTACTTCCAATTGTTACGCAAGTTTAGCATCTTGTGAAGGCTTTGCACAAGTGCCAGATTCTGTGATAGCAAAACACATACAAGTTTGATGCATGAGTCGACACTCAGAACTCGGGGTGTTCTAAGTGTTCGACATCCTTTATATTTCATTTATGTGGATTACCAACTCACCCTTTGTTTGTATTGTACATATGTCACTTATGCAACAATATCAAATTAAAAAAAAAATCATCTAAAAACATATTCTGAATATATGATGTTGAACCAAATAATCATGAATAAACAATGAAAAGAACAAAACCATCATCATGAATCATATAGAAAAGTATATTTGCATAAGAGTTGCCATTAATGCTTCCAATTTGTTAGTTAGAGCACAACCTTATGCCGACCATGCATTAGGTGGTGGGCCCTATTGCCGTCCTTATACACACCTGGGGTAACGTGGAAGAAACGTTCAATCCACTTGGTGTGTCCTTGGGGGCAAGTTTCGAGTCAAGGTGTTGTCACCTGATCCTCAACTCCTCCGTCTAGGCCAACTCCTAGCGAAGCCAAGGGGGTAGTCCCTATAAAAATAATCTAAGGCTTTTTAAAACTAAGAAAACAAAAGCACTTATTTCTAGGAGTTTATTGCTTGAAATAAAACTAACCAATCAACATTTAACATTCATCATCATAATCATAAAGTACTTGCCCATAAACACACATATATCAAATGATACAAGATTTGCAAGATTTAAGCATATAAGTTAGACAAAGTGCATGAATGTAAAAGATTGCTAACATGAAAAATAGATATACCAATTATACCAGTGCCTTAAATGAAGTCGTGGGCAAATGTTCATCGGAAATTTTATTAAGGTAAATTGATGTTCAGTTAGTGAGAAAATGTGGCCCCTTTGGAGGCTAGCTCCTTGTTTGGAAACTTGCGGAGAGTTTACCGAAACCTAAGAGGTCTCACCAGTAAACTCACTAAAAGTGTTGGATGTCCAAAACAGGTGGGAAGCTACGTCCCAAGAGGGCCCGCCTTACTTTGCAGGTCACTTTTAGGCGTTTTCCCGCGCATTAAGCTAACTACTTCAGAGATTTTCTTAATTAGAACTACAAACAAGGTTCAATTACTTTGAAATACTTGAAAAAAGATAAATTATGTACCCTGCTTTGTAGAGAAAACTTGCACAAATACTTGAAAAAAGGAAAGACTTTTTGCAACACTTAAATTTAGTACCCTGCTTTGTAGTTGAAAGATAAATTGCAAGATATTTTAGAAATTGAAAAGGTTGCAAGATTTTATTGCTGAAAGTAAATGAAGCAATCTAATCTAAACATGCATGAGAGATTCAAGATTCCTTTAATTAGCCATGCATGTGAAATATCAGTGTGTGTTCGATTTACTTGACTTGTGTGTTTGATTAAGAGATTTAGCCATGCATCAAGAAAGAAAACCACACAAAGACGCACAAATCCCCCTAATGGGGATGGAGAAACTGGGCACAAAAGGGCCCGCTTTTATTGCAACTATTACAACTGAGAACAAAGGTTTTCTTTGAGCTTTAACTTTTAAGAAAGAAAAGGGATCCTTATAACTTTGGATCTTGAAGAAACTACAAGAAAAGAAGAATAAGAGAAACTTTGTTGATGAAGTTAAAATCCCCCAGGGTGCTCCGGAAGCCTTGATTTCGCCAAAATTTGGCGGATCTATAGCTTGCAGAAGCTTTTCTTTCTATGAGGGAATTTTCAAGAGATCTGACACTAAAACCAAGACCTTTGCATTTGCTATCCAACTACCTAAATCAACATTTAGATTAGCAATTGGAGTTTGTGTGGGAGTAGTTACCTTTGGAAAGTTAGGTTGAGAGTTGCTAGTTCCTTCTTCCCCCCTCCTCTGGTAGACTATACCTCTGTGCCTTGCCATCTCTAAGATCTGCTCATCTATAGGTTTGTGACCATATAACTTAGTCACATTATCATATTCTTCAACCAATTGATTACTTTGTTCACTCCTCTCTTGCATCTGAAGCCAATAATCCATAGATAGAGGGTGAATTTCACCAAAATTATTGATGTGGTTGGAGTTTCTGGGCTGTCCTACAAAGTTGTTTGCTGGAGGAAGGCCTTGTTCATTAATCTGGCAAAATACTGGATAAGTAGACTCCTCGTGAAAGTCTTCACAAGCTCTGCAGAAAGGTGGTGCTTTTTCATGAACCACATTTCCTCATGGATAATGACCTAGCAAAACTTGTCCAATTGAGCTGAAACTTGGTCCAAGGGTGTAGGGGGTCTCATTTCATTTCTTTTGAGTATTCACACTATCCCTATAAAAAATCCCAAGGACTTAGTTTTTACATTTTTACATCAAAAATAATTAAAATTACCATTAATTGGATAATTTTAAAAAATAAAAAAAAAACTACTTAGACTCGAGGGAATTCCGCAAGACTCTAGGAGATGTCTAGCATGGTCATTTACAATATTCCTAGACCTTAGTCACCCATTGGGCTCGATCATTAAAATGCCTTTCAGCACTTTAGAGGATTATTGTGGGAGTGAAAAAACTCAAGGGTAATTAAAAAGACTGGTTAGGCCAAATTAATTACCCGAGGAAAAAAAACACTCGATGAAAGGACTACCCTAATGATAAAGTCCTAGGCAACTAACCTACAATATGATCCATGTTGACCCATTACATTATTATGCCACACAGGGGAGTGGAAATTCCAGTTACAAAAATAAGTGATGAGGCCAAAATTGCCTTGTAGAACCAGAAAGTCTTCAACTTGGTTGCACCATTAGGTACATAGCTTCATGGCACATGGAGTTGACCCCCTAGCCGAAATAGGTGGTCAACAAGCCCCTGCTTGCTTTGGCAGCGAGTAGCGACAACAACAGTCAGTTGCGTGAGTTGTGGCATCGGAGGATGGCTCACCTTCATCATGGGGCTCTTGGAGGACTGAGAGAGGTTGCGACAGGAGTGCCACAGTTCAGTTCAGAGCATCAGGATGTGTGCAGAAGGTGTGCGCTTGGTAAGTTTACCAAGGTTGCTTTTCCTAGCAGTGACAGCAGGTTAGTTGGGGTATTGGATTTAGTACATGTTATCCCCGATTCTAGGGATAACTAGGAGATCATGTCTCGAGGCCCACATGGTCCTAGACTTGGAGTACCGAGAGCAGGAGCGACCTGAGCATGGTCCTGGAGGACCCCTCTTCTTCTTCTCAGCCAGCTTTGTCCTGTCATCCGTACCAGCCTCCATCACTACCGGCCTGGTCTTGCATCAGAGAGGGCTCTTGCTCCATGAGATAATTGGTCCGAGGTATCATGGTATGTGTCATATTTGATCATTATAACCCTCTTATGTATGCATTAGATCTCTTTCATTTCAGATAACTGCTTGGACTTTACACTAATCTACTTGACCATTGTTGGGGTGATTGATTGGGTAGCTTAGTAAGTTGGTATTCATGGGTTTTGGTT
>JASDQU010501068.1:63000-80064 GCA_032191745.1 Picea mariana | reverse complement strand
AACATATTTCCACTCAGTCTGTAAAAGGAAACATTAACGTCTTCTACAAGTTGTGCATACATCTCCATATCAACTATCCAAATGAGGAATTAATCATCAAATCTAATTATGTTCTATTGTTTCCTCTCCATCACAAAGTTGACCTCTTCGAAAGCTCATCTATGGACAAGGAATTATTAATGGCATTGGAAGTAGAACACAAGGTCACTCCTTGAATCCTCTATTCACAAAATCGAACCAAGTCTATGAACTCCAATCCTTCTCATCCACAAACGTACACTTCTTCTTTGTCGACACCTAAAAATGTAGCCCGATATACTTTTCACAAGACTAGCTCCCACAACTTTGTCAACTGTCGAGCCATTAAAAATGTCTTCACCAATAAGGCCTTACTTGCATAGGTCACCYCCACTGAGCGTACAAAATAGCCAGAAATAATATCTATCACCAACCCCACCGAATCCGACCCGTCGCTCATTCTCATGACTACGCTTGAACCCGGAATCACTAATGTTTCCCTCTTTACGCATAACTGCCAAATTTAACATAAAATCACCACTCTCATTTTGGACAATGGAAGCCAAAACAATCTTGTCTCCCAATACTTCATACAACTTTCCAACACTCCTCACCTAGATCCCTATCAACTTGGTTGGGTACAAAATGGAGGACACCATATCACTATCACCTAGTGTTGTCTAGTAACATTCTCCATTATCCCCTTCCATGAGACCATGGTTTGTGATGTATCACCTCTAGAAAATATTGACCTCCTGATCCAAAATGGATCCAGGAAGGACTAAAAATCAAAGTTCTCAGAATCAAATGAAGCCAACACCATTGTGTTCATCTTGTCGTGATGATTTCAGCCATATAATTGTTTCCTCAAACATACACCATATGTGAAAGTTATCGCGTTCTGATCAAAATCCCAAACAGACAAAAAGTCAACTGGTCAAAGTCAATAGTAAAGTCAATGTTGATGTCAGTAGTACAATAGGTGATGTCATACTGGCATCACTAGGAGGTGACACATGTCACTTGAATTCGGCCTTTTCGGGCTGAGTTAGCACTGTATGGATTTGACATGTGTCATTGTAAGGATGACACATGGTAGTCCGTACATCACATGGTATAATGACAAGCCGACATGTGGCAGTACATATGACATCTGGGTCATATGGATGTTGAAGTGGCAAGGTGATTGTGCAGTATGGAAATGACATGGAAAGTGACTAGGCAAGTGACAAGGTTGTATGAAAGATGATGTGGAATTTTATTGGGTTGTACGATGGCGGCGTCGCAGGATGACTTGATGCTAATCGTGTAGTATAGACCATTCATAGGGTGACACATGGCCCAGTGAAAGGGCACCACGCGGAAACCCAGATTTTGCCTATGTTGGCTAAAATGTTTTTTATAACATTCCAGGGATTTGAACCTCGGAGCTCCATGGGCACCAACGGATTGAACTTATGGGCTAACCAGATGTGTTACACATGTTACTTGTTGGCCAAATGAAACTTTGGCTATTTATGTTTGTGGTGGTGTTTGTTTTGGGTTAGGCCCCGCTTGACGGGGGCCAGCCCCAACCAACCAGGTTCCATAAATCAAGATGTTAACTAAATGTAGGGCGTGGAGGCTTAGGGCGTGACCCTATGGCCATGCGCATAGAACCAAGGGCTAGAAACAGAGGAGCCAGAGAATTCCATCCCATCCCTCGGCCACATGGTAGGGCACATGTGACCATGGTCCGAGATAAAGAGGGTTACATGCCCAATTTTTTGCCTATGTGGGTTATTTTCTAAATTTTTGGATTTTGTATGATTATTAGCCTATTTGTAAGGGATTTTGGCCATTTTTGGGAGATATTGAACTCTTTTTGAGGCCATATCTTTGGAGGAAGTTGGGAGGATGTTACCAACTTCAAATATATATAAACCATAGGTTCTAGATAACATTAGAGAGGTTCATAAGAGGAGAAATGCTATAGAATTGTGAAGCCAAAGTCATCTTTATGCAGGGAAGCCATTGAGGAGAGGATCTTTGTGGGCCAATTCTGGGAGATTCGCTCAACTGTTTTCATTGATGTTAGTTCTGTTGGTTTCTTGAGGTCTATTGGAAAAAAACCAGGCCATTTTGTAATCCATTTGATAGTTTTCTAATTTATGTTTGAATCTTTGAAGAGAAATAAGAAAGCCTCACCCACTGAGACAAAGGCCCGAAGACGTAGGCAATCTTGTCGAACTCCATTAAAAAATTTGTTTTTATGGTTTTCTGATTATTTGTGATTACTTTCAGATATGCATATATTATTATGGATGCCATGTTATATCATTAATTCTTCCTCTTTATTCAATTCCTAAATGGTTAAATAAATCATTCTTTAAAAACTTAACCATAGTCTTTAAAAGATCTTTTTGAATCAAGTGGTATCAGGGAAGGTTGACAGTTGGTTTTTGAGTTTGCATGATTACCAAGGAAAATCTAAGTCATGGTGAAGTCGATCTTGTCAAAGATGATCCTGAGATTTGATTGAGAAAGAGAACTTCTCAAAGTGAGAAGATGGTATCTGAAGAAGGAATTTCTCATGAAGAGATAGAGTTTTGAAAGAACTTCTTCGCCATGTCAGAGATGGTAAATGTTTTGTATGATGATTACGTGGAGTGGAAGAGACCTATTCTAGGTGAATCTTCAAATGCCAATAGTGAAGAAGGAGAAGATCCTCCTAAACCTCCTCCCTCACCTCCTTCTTCTCCATCAACTTCTTCTTCTTCAAGTACAAGTTCCAAATCCATCACAAGAAAAATTTCCCATAAACATAAACATGATATGCCTTTACTTAATATTGATGTGAAGTTTGAATTTCCCATGTATGATGGTGAAGTCAATGAATAGAGTCTTGATAACTAGGTCAGATCGATGGAAGTTTATTACAATGTGCAACAAATCAAGGATGAGGCAACTCAAATCAAATTGGAATTGCTTCGACTTGTAGGTACAACACTCATCTGGTGGAAAAACAGGTTGCAAAATGGCACACAACAAGAGGGTAATGTATTTCCATCATGGCAAGGTTTTGTTTTTGCACTAAAAAAACAATTTTATCCTTTGGGTTATAAAGATAAGGATTTAATTGAATGACAAGGTCCTAAACTAAGAAATGGACAAACAGTGCAATAATACACAAATGAATTTTGTAAGATGGCATTAATGTTAGAAATTCCATTACATAACCAAGAAACTCTTATGAAGTATATAGGAGGTTTACCTGCACACATTCGTAACAATGTATTTATATTTGGACATCCTAATGTTGATGAGATCTCTATTCAACCAACATACATTGAGGCAAGTAAAACATGAGTTGTTGTATCAGGAGAATTGTTTTCAAGAAAAGAGGACAAAAGGAAAGGGAATGGCAAGAAAGAAAATTCAATGACAAGAAAGGAAGTGAAGCTCTCTTGCAAGCATTGCAAGAAAGAAGTTCATGATGATGACCATTGTTGGAAATTCCATCCCGAGAAGAGACTGAAGTGGTTCAAATAAAGGAAAGGGTGGCAAACAACTACAACAACAGCATGGACAACTGGCTTGGGATTAGATTCGAGTGATGAGTCTAAAATCACAGCAGTTGGTTTGACAGGTAAAATTGGTGATGGATATGATTCTAGAAGTAAATTATTTCACATTAGGGCCATAATGAAGCATAGTATGGTCGACACATTGATAGATAGTGGATCTCAATCTAACTTGATTTCAGAGGAAGTGGTTAAACAATTGGGATTAAACACTCATATGCATCATAAACCTTACTCACTCAAATGGATAAGAAACAATTATAACTTGCACATAACCAAGCAATGCACTTTAAAATTTGTAATTTCATCAAAAAGTGTGGATGAGATAACGTGTGATGTGGTCCCACTCAATGAATGTGGAATGTTCTTAGGCGCTCCTTATTTGTATGATCGCAAAGAAATCTTCTACGGGGAAAATAATCACTATTTCTTAACCAAAGAAGGCAATGAATATGTTGTACATTCTATTCACTTAAAAGCAAATCAATCTCTTCAAAGAATGGAACAATTAAGGAAGGCATCCCATGCAAGAAACACACCTATAATTATTCCAAATCAAGCAATTGATCTTAAGAATGAACATGATATGTTTGTAGAATGGAATTTCAATCATACTTTGCTTCAAGATAAGCTAATGTCATGCAAGAAATACAGACATATTAGCTCATTTGCAGTCATATTTTTGATGTTATCATTGCTAATGTTTTCAACATGGATGGTAGTGGCTTCAGTAAGATGTGACAGAGTACAAGTGGCTAACAATATGTTGTCAACCATCATGGTTGTTTTGAAATTGATCTTGATGAGACATGTGCATAGAACAAAGTTTAAAGACAGAGAACAAGTGGGGTGGCCTATCTCGCACTTGATGATTGGTTAGTACCCTTTTCAAGGACCAAAAGGTCTTAGTGGGGAGGTGTGATCCAAAATGGATCTAGGAAGGCCTAAAAATCAAAGTTATTAGAAGCAGATGAAACTAGATCCATTGTGTTTATCTCATCGTGTTGATTCTGGCCATATAATAATTTTCTCAAATGGACACCATATGCAAAAGTTATCGTGTTTTGATCAAACTCCCAAATAGGTAAAAAGTCAACTGGTCAAAGTCAATAGTCAATTCAATGCTAACATCAGCAGTATGACATGCGACATCAATATGGCATCGGAGTGATGTCATCGTGGTGTCATGATGATGTCATCATGCTGACATGGGGTCACCAAGAGGTGACATGTGTCACTCGGATTCGACATTTCCAGGCTGAGTTGGAACTATACAGATTTGACAAGTGTCACTGTATGAATGACACGTGGAAGTTCATATATGGCATGGCCCAATGATAGGATGACACGTGGAATTATAGACAAAAGTTGGATCGTATGAATGATAAGGTGGCAGGGTGACTGTGAAGTACGAACGTGACGTGGCACAATATGTGGTTGTATGATGAATGACATGGTAAGTGACTAGGCAGGTAACAGTGATGTACAGAAGATGATGTGGTAGTCTAATGATTGGGATATACGATGGTGACATGGCAGGATGAATGGATGTTGACTATGTCACTAACTGTGTAGTATAGACCAATCACAGGGTGAGATGTGGCCCATTCAGAGGGCACCACATCACACCCCGAATTTTTCCTATGTCAGCTAAAATTTTTGTTATAATGTTCTAGGGATTCAAACCTCTGACCTCCACGGGTGTCAATAGACTGAACTCTCAGGATAATCAAATGTGATACACATGTTACTTGTTATCCAAACGACACTTTCGCTATTTATGTTTGTGGTGGTGTTTGTTTTGGGTTAGTCCCCAGTCGGCAGGGGCCAGCCCCGACTGACCAGTGACCAAAAATCAAGGGCTTAACCGAATGTAGGGCATGGAGGCTTAGAGCGTGGCCATATGGCCATGCACATTGCACCAAAAGCTAGGACCAGAGGAGCCAGAGAGCACCAACCCAACCCTCGGCCACATGGAAGGACACATGTCACCAGGGGCCCAGAGAAAGAGGGTTGCACACCCAAATTTTTTCCTATGTGGGTTATTTTCTATTTTTTTGGGATTTTGTATGATTATTAGCCCACTTGTAATGGATTTTGGCCATTTTTGGTAGATCTAGAGCCCTTTTAAAGCCAGATCTTGCGAGGAAGTTGGGAGGATGTTACCAACTTAAAATATGTATAAACCATAGGTTCTACAAAGCATTAGAGAGGTTCAGAAAAGGATAAATTCTATAGAATTTTGAAGCCGAAGTCAGTTTTATGTAGGGAATCCATTGAGGAGAGGAACTTTTTGGGCCAATTTCGGGAGCTTCGCTCAATTGTTTTTAGTGTCGTCAATTGTGTTGGGTTCATGAGGTCTAGAAGAACATAGCCATACTAGTTTGTAATCCATTTGACAGTTTTCTAATGTCCTTTTGAATCTTTGAAGAGAAATAAGAAATCCTCACCCACTGAGAAAAAGGCTCGGAGACATAGGAAATCTTGTCGAACTCCATTAACAACTTTGTTTTTATGGTTTGTTGATTCTTTGTGCTTAATTTCATATCTACATATCCTATTATGAATTCCATGTTATATCATTAATTCTTCCTCTTTCTTCAATTCCTAAACGGTTAAAGAAATCATGCTTTAAAAACTTAACCATAGTATTTAAAAGATCTTTTCGGATCACCTCCGCCAACCTCTCCCATACCAACAATACTGACAAGACATGTATCATTCTAAATCCTACCAGTACCAAGTCCACCACCTCACACCTCCCCCCCCGCCACATCCCGGTAAAGAAGAAACTATCCATGTTATTAACAACAAAGATGTCTCTTTGTGTTTGGTATACCCTCTTAATCTTGAGAACCTCACTAATCTTGCACCTTCTGCAGTGGTCTCACTACTCCATGAATTTGTAGATGTTTTTTAGCCACCCACAGGGCTACCAACCTCTAGAGACATTTTTCATTCCATCGACCTCATTCCTAGAGCATCCTTGCTCAATGCCCCATCATATCAAATTGCTTCCAAAGAAGCCACAAAAATTGAATGACAAATTGGCCAACTCCTCGAATCTGGTCATATCCAACCATAGTATCCCCCCTATGCCTCTCCAGCTTTCATTATTCCAAATAAGGAGACTATTGAATGGTGTCTTGTTACCGATTACCACACCCTTAACAAAGCCACCATTAAAAACCAATATGCCTTACCTCAAATTGAGGATTTACTCGACCATTTATAAGGGCCCTCCTTCTTCATCGATATGGATTTAACCTTTGGATATCATCAAGTGTGCATGAAATCAACATATATATGGAAGACAACATTTAATACCAAGTTTGGTCTTTATGAGTGGCTGGTGATTCCCTTCAGACTGACCAATGGACTGGAAACATTTACGTGGCTCATCAATTCCTCTAAGGAGAACTCACTGTCGATCTCTCTCCAGGAACTCCATCCACATGTCCTTATAATTCATCCAAATATCTCCCAAAGATTATATCCACTAAACTCCTAGCACCACATGAGTATATGTTAAATCCATGATGTAAAATATGTTGATCAACATGTAATTTCCCAAGGTTACTTCTAGTCCCCTAATCCTATGAGTACACATCATGTTGTACCCATATGTTACGACCACATTAAATCATTGAAAATCCTTTGTAGGGATGTTTCTCCTATTGAGAAGTGAAATATCAATGAAGTTGTGGGTGGCCCCACTGTCCACCAATGTTGTAATTGTCTACCCTTGCACAATACCTCAGACCCTGAAAGTCTAGTATTTAGGGACCCCTAAAAGTGTAGCAATGGTTACTCCCATGGGGATATCTTGCAATGTTGCCTTTTATATGGTCTATGATGGCTCACCATTGTCTTGTACAACACCTTCTTCCTCCCATTCATACTACTATACTTGTTATAGATGATGTCATCTACTAGTCTGTACATATCATCTTGGATACTTCCCTCCATGAGCTCACAAGAAAAGTTATTCTTGGAGCAGTCCACCAAGAGAATGGACTTCCAGTTTGTTGAGATATCAGTCATAGAGAAGGATGTGGGTCTCCTTTATAAGGCTTTGACAACTATATTATTCTTCCCCTTAACATATTCAATGTTGAAATAGTATGAATGTATCTTTCTCACCCATTTATTTTGTCTCTCATTCAGGTCTCACTGCTCCAAGAAACATCTCAATCTTTTTTGGTTAGTTCGAACCATGAAGCGCCTTCCTGCCAAGTACTATATAAATTTGTCTAATGCATGGATGATGGCCAACATTTCTTTATCAGAGATTGGGTAGAGCCTCTTAGGCTCCCTTATAGTTTTGCTCTTTAAATCTGCTAGATGTCAGTTCTACATCAATGTTGCCCATTTCCATTCACATGATGTGTCACACTCAAGGGAAAAAGACTACGTAAAATATGGAAGTGTCAATACTGGGAAAGAACTCACGACCCTATTCATTATGTCGAACGCCACTTGTGCATCATATGACCATTGGAATCCCCCCTTCTTGGTGAGTGTTTTTAATGGAACCACCACTTATGAAAATCCTTTCACAAGGAGCCTGTAATAGCTACACATCCCAAACAATCCTCATATATCTATGAGTGTCTAGTGGGTGGGCTTGTCTAATATGGTATGAATCTTCTCTTGATGCACCTTTACTCCCTCAACACCGATAGCATGCCCTAGATAGAAAATCTCTGTCAAACCAAACTCACACTTCGCCTCCTTGGAAAAAATCCATTGTTCTTCCATAATGGTGAGAATATCGTCCACATGTTTTGGGGCTTCTTCCCATGTCCTATTATAGATGATAATATCGTGAAAGAACAACATTAAAAATTTCCCCAACTATGTGTTGAAGATATGGTTCATACATGATTGAAAGGTAGTGGGTGTGTTGGTCAATCCAAAGGGAGTGACCAAGAAATCATAGTGCCTATAGTGACATCTGAACATTGTTTTATGTATCTCTTCCTCCCTGACCTAGATATGGTGGTATCTTGATCAGAGATCAACCTTTGAAAAATACATCGCCCCATGCATCTCATCGATCATCTCATCAATCCATGGTATTTCGTATCTATTTTTTAATGGTATTCTTGTTTAGTGCCCCGTAGTTTATACACAACCTCATAGTACCATCTTTCTTCTTTACTAGTACATATGAAGAAGTGAAAGGACTAGAACTAGGTCAGATGTGTCCCATATCTAGTAGCTCCTTTATGGCCCTTTTTATTTTATTCTTGAATCTCTTGGGATTCCTGTAGCGAATGGTGATGATGGGATTTGACCCCTCTTCTAGCTCAATGACATGATCGAATCCTCTGTCAGGTGATATCCTTGCTGGAAATTGTTCAAACATTCTTTCACGATTTCCAAGTAATGGTTGTATATCCACAGGGTAATGTTGGCATTCCTGTGATGGATTCTCCATAGTGATCAAGAATTATGTTGCACAAGCCATGCACCCATGTATAAAAAGGGAATCCATGTGTTGTTTAGACATGATCCTGTGGTACCTATCGACATGCCTCTCAGGAAAACTCACTTCCCATACTAGTTTTGGAACTCCATCCTCATGTCCTTATAAGTCATGCAGATATCTCTCGAAGTGTATATCCACTGAACTCATAGCACCACATCCTTATATGCTAGATTCATGATGTTCGTTGATCAACATGTAGTTTACCAACGTTAATTCTAGTCCCCTGATCATCTGAGTACACATCATGTTATACCCATTTTCTACTGCCACATTAAATCCTTCAAAATCCTCTACAGGGATCTTTCTTCTAGTGACAAGTGCAACATCAATGAATCTATGGGTGGCCCCATTGTTCACCAATTTCACAACCCTCTACTCTTTCACAATACCTCTCACACTGAAAGTATAGTATTTAGGGACCCATGAAAGAGTATCAATGGTTACTCCCTCAGGGATATCTTGCAAATGATGCATGTTTTATGGTCTTCGATGGCTCACCACTTTCTTCTCCAACACCTTCTTCCTCCCTGTCATCCTCCTTGCTGGAAAATACCTCGATGTAATGGACCTTACCTTTTCCCATATATTTACGAACTAGTTCCTATGGATATTTGTAGCTAAAGCATAGTTTTTTCCTACCTATTTCTTCCTGAGTCTCGTCATCTATCATGTCCTTTCATTTCCATGAGTTATGTGGAATCTTTGTCTCCTTATATCCTTGAGGGACGAAGGATTTATTTGGTAGCTTCTTCTTGATTACATCCTTCATGTCCTGGAATCTCATGATGGTTTCATGCAATGTGGTTGGCCTAAAGGACTTCACCCATCCTCTTATGGGTTAATATAGACCCTCCGTGAATAACACCACCAACCTCTATTGAGAGATATATGTCACCATAACTACTATCCTTTGAAAATATGTGATGTATACTTTTGGTGTGCCTATCAGTTTCAACTATGAAAACTTCATGAAATGTATCTCAGGGTCCTTTTAGTCAAACTTGTCCTTCAAGTTCTCACATAATTCCATATATGAAGTGATGTTGGTGTGCCCTAATGTCACTAGACCATGGGACCACCATTCATGTACTAAATTGTCCCCTTTTGCATCTTACTAACATAAAATTTTATCTAGGCTATATTTTTATGCTCTGTCGATGTTGTTTTGGTGTAACAAATATTGTTTAACACACAACATCATGAGAAGAAGAAACATGAGAAGAAGCACCAAAGGAAAAGAGAATGAAGCAGGAGCATTCAAGTTAGAAGTCAAGACATAGAGATTGTGAAATATGAATTCAAAGATCTTATTTTTTCATTTTTTAGATAATTTCTATTAGCTTCTCATGTAAGGGAACAAATCAGGAGCCGCCCCAATCAATATTGGAGAGTTGAATTGTTTCAAAGCTAGACAATTTTTTTATGGCAATATTGTTGGTACATGCACACCAAGACTTGACATATCACAAAAGTCAACTAATTTTTTGTGAGCATATTTAGCAGATGGAAAAGGTGAGATGAGAGTAACCTTGAATGTCTGTAATAGTTTAATTGAATAACACCAAGAAAAATTTATACCAGGCAAAGACATTTGTATTACAAATTTCAAAATTGCACACAAACCAATTATGATCATGGAGAAGCTGAATGTATCTTGTTATTAAATCAAGATACTAGCATAGAATGCATACCACCTCTTCGTCAACAATACATATTCATACCAAACACTTCAATCAAAATAATTTTAGAGGCAACAAAACAATATGCACTTTGAAAAATAGGTGCAATCGTCATTGTTGCAAAAGCACTAAGAACACAATATACCTTGTAAATCAAGGATGTCAATTCAGAAAATAATAGGGCAATGGTAAGACTATTTCCATACATAAACTTAGAGATTACAAAAAAAATATTTCCCTTGCATCTATTTTCTATAGAAAAGAAGAAAATTAATATATGCCTTGTTGAAAGTGAAACTATAATTATTTCCAACATTCATGGCAGAATTTGTTTTCATTGAGGAGCATCTTTCAGAGAAAGAATTTCTCATCCTGTTATTCAAAAATATTGTTAAAGGAAAATAGACAACTTCCAACACAATACAAAGAGACCAATCGACATACATTGAACCATTAACAACAAAGAAACCTTTTGAAGCTTTGAGACTATTGCTCCTGTGCACAAACTGGGTTAAATTTCAGAACCATCTAAAAATTTCTGATGTTATATGTACTTTTTGTTAAACTATATTCACTAACACTTATGTTCACAAATGAAAAATAGGTTAAGGCACATTGACAGTATAAGATGTATATTCGAATCCCTTCTACCCTATATGTTCAATATGTAGTTTAGCAGTAGAATTTTTTGAATCAATACATGAAAAGATGTTGCATTGTCTCAAATGTCAAGCTGAAACCCCATTCAACTATTCACATCGGTTAAAGTGAAACATAGTCAACACATGAGATACAAAAGTATCATGTTCTCTTACACATGATATCTTAAGAAACATTTTGCCAAAATTGACAGCGTTGTCCTACAAATATTACCTGAAGCAAAAATCTAATATTATCTACATGTTGAGAAAAGGTATGTTTCAAAAAAAAATTCTCTGCTAATATTCTAGACAATTGTGATTTCCCATTTCATTCCAAGTGTTCCAAGATTCTTGCTTCTAAATAACAAGTCTTTCAAATTTCTCTTATGGATGCGAAGTCTCTAAGAAACCTATATGCAACGTAACATATAGAACATGCTTCTTTAGAAGCTTCTCCGACTTGGATTTTCTTGATGTTAGGCTCTTTCACATTCAACTAAGAATTCAAACTTCTTGAGAGATTTTTTTTTTCATTAGTTGTATTTTGTTATGAATTTAGTTCTATGAATTCCACTCATTAGAAGGAACTTCCCTATGTTATGTCTATGTATACATTTTTTCCTTGGATACTTGCACCGTGTTTTTTAATATATATGCATTCATTTTGGCACTTTGTCTCTACATAACAAAAAAATGTGTTTAGCAGAACAAATGTCAATAATATTCAACTGATTGATGTTGTACTTTGTTAAATTAATTACCATGATGATTTGTATTTTTTCATTTTTTTTATGTACCTTTCTATTTCTTTTAGTAATATGTCTATTTCCCTTTATCATACTATAAAATTGACATTTAACGTCTTTATTAGTGTTCAAGTGTTTACATTTTTGTTTCATACCACCCACCTATTTGAATTATCATCTTAAAACGTTATAATAATAATAATAATAATATGTGGAATTTTAATAAATCTGAAAGTTTTGGTAATTAATATTGTTATTCATCTTAAATGAGACTGATAATTTGTTGTTGAGTATGTTAAAATGATAAAAAATAAAACTAAGATTAGAGATTGCAAGATGCCCACATTCAGCTAAAAGAACTGTATTACCCAAGTAGTGCTGCTATATGACAACTGCCCAATTAGCCCTCGTAGATGATTAATTGTATTGTCCAATTACCTAGTAGTATGACCCTTATCACCAAATTCAAAGCACTCTTCAATCCTCGAATTGACTTTTTTTTCTGAATTTTTTTGTGAATGAGTTCTGGATGAAAGGCTCGGAATGACTTCTGAATAAGATGCTCGCTATGATAAAGGGACATAAATAAAATTAAGAATCAACATTGAACATGGGCACATCGCACGACAGGAATATGCCAAGGAGGTCGCTGTCGAGGCCAGCTATGTTTATGACCGTTGACAAAGTAGGTCGTTGTCCAGGCCAGCTGTGTTTGCCAAGCAGGTCGTTGTCGAACCCAGGTATGTTTATGAACGTTGCATGTTAAGTTGTAAACCCTCCTATAAACTGCTCCATTCCGTCAGAGAAAAGCATCGTGGATAATGATGTTATCTTTTCTCGGGAACTCACTCTTTTTCCAGAAAAAGTATGTCAGAAAAATCAACGATCAGTTTAGGAAGAAACTCTTTGGTCAGAAAAAGCAGGTCGGAAAAATCAACGATGGAATTTGGAAGAAACGGATCTATTTGTGTTTTTATGATCTCTGTGGATCTTGGTCTAACGTCTAAAATAGTTACAATCCAACGGCTTACCTCCACTTCGATCTCTGTGGAGCTTGGTCTAACGTCTAGAATAGTTAGAATACTTTTATCTGTGGATCTCTGTGGATCTTGGTCTAACGTCTTGGATCTTGGTTAAGCCCTATGATCTCTGTGGATCTTGGTCTAACGTCTAGAATAGTTACTTTTATCATGGCTGATCTCTTCCTTCCTTCCCCATATGCTTTCATACTTTTATCATGGTTCGTTGTTGTAGAGCATTCTGGCTTTTGGGGTGGGTTTTGTGGTTAATCTGTGTTTTCTTAAAGAAGAATTTTATTGGTGATTCTTCTCATTAGTTTTGCATNGGTCTAACGTCTAGAATAGTTACTTTTATCATGGCTGATCTCTTCCTTCCTTCCCCATATGCTTTCATACTTTTATCATGGTTCGTTGTTGTAGAGCATTCTGGCTTTTGCGGTGGGTTTTGTGGTTAATCTGTGTTTTCTTAAAGAAGAATTTTATTGGTGATTCTTCTCATTAGTTTTGCATTATTTGGTAGATTATTGTTATTGTTATTTCTAGTTTTTACATATTTATATAGTCGAGTATCAAATTGTTATTTGCACACTTCAAATTTTAGTATATTTCGCCTGTGATTCAAATTTGTATTTCGATGGTTTGTTTGGCTCTTTTTTCTGCTTACTCTATCGAGAGTTTCACAAATTTTAACATAGATGACGAAAGTTTCACAGAAATGTTTATCATTGTATTACATAATCATTTATTATTTATTTGATTTTATTTTTTTTTTATTTTTTATTTTTATTTTTCAGTGCCTTTTTTTTTAAATAGATGATGGAAATTCAACAAAAAAAATTATTTCTTTTTAAATAAATAATAAAAATTCAAAAAATTGTTTATTAATTCCAGGAACAAGTTTGACTGCCTAAAATCATTCATTTATTTCTGTGTGTTTTTCTAAGTTATGTTGTTCTCCAGTACATTGTTCTTAAATATATATTAAAGATTTTTACATTTTCTATCTAAGCTGTATTTATTTCTATTCATTATTTTGTATAATGTGTTTCCATTCCTTCTATAGTCCCTAAGATCGTTTATATTCCTTCCCTAAGGCCATTTATATTGGTTTATAGTCCCTAAGATCGTTTATATTCCTTCCCTAAGGCCATTTATATTGGTTTGTAGTTTTCTGGGTCATTTATGTGTTTTTGAGTAAATTTTTTCAATATGTTTTTAATCATTTATTAGTTTATGTGTATATGGATTGTGTGCTTTTTCCTAAATATGTTATAATTTTATAAATTACTGAAATTGAATGGAAATGTTTATTATTGCAGAGAAGAAATTCTAATGCATAAGATCATTTATTGAGAAGAAGGCTCCGTAAAACAATTGCATCAGCCTGATTATTCAATAAAAAGAAAGCAAACTGCTGCGATTTTCTATCTTTTTCTAATTGTTGAAAAGTCTCGCTCACACAAGCATTCAAGCAAAGAGAAAACATGTCTATTTTAATTCTTTTCATAATTATTATTTAGAGTAGCAAAATTTATTTTCTACTAATCTATTTTAATTTTTTCTATATTTTATATTTTTTTTTTATGATTTATTGGTGATAATAATAAATTTATAATCACAATAATATTGGTTTTAGATTTAATTAATTATTTTTTAAATTTAAATAAATTGTCCAATAATTTAATTTGTAATAGTTTTTATTTTTATTTTATTTAATCAAAGTAATACAATATTATGAAAAAAATTGAATTTTATATTAACTTTATTTAAATTTGTCATAGTTTTTATTTTAATTTTATTTAATCAAAGTAATACAATATTATAAAATATGTTAAATTTTCTATTAACTTTATTTAAATTCAATTATGTATTATTTTCTATTAACTTTATTTAAATTCAATTATGTATTAGATGAAGATATTGTTGAAAAAAAAAACATGTAATTTAAAAAAAAAAATATTAGAAAAGGAAATTAATAGAAAAATGATAATCTTTTAAAAAATTAAGATTATTTTACCTAGAAATTACTTAATTAAAAATTAATATTTGAAGTTAAATTTATATTAAAATATTTTATTTTCATTTGTTTGTTGATAAATATATACTAATAAATTTTATTTGGTTAAAAAAACAATGTGTAAATATATTAGTTTAAAAATTAATCTTTATTTTAAAATTGATAATCATATTAAGAAAATAAATTAATAGTTTTATTCATATTTCTTGTATATTTAATTGTTTAAGAATTAATCTTTATTTTCAAATTTGATGATCATATCAAACAAAAAAAATTAATAATAATTTTATTCATTAAAATAAAATTGAAGTAAATTTAAATAACTTAAATAAATTCATAAAAACAATAATATGAAATTAAAAATTCAATAAACTTGAAAGTGTTTCATAAATCAAAATCTCTTTATTTGTTTTTTTGTATCCTTACTAGTAATATTTCATTAATCAAAATCTTTCTATTTAGTATTTATTACTCATAACAGAATTCAGAATCAATAGTTAGAATGAAGCAAATCCCTTATGCAAACAATTCTCTTAGAATGGTTACAATAAAGCAAAGCCCAAATTCGAACAGTCGACGTAAAGAAGGCTTAAAAAAATCCATTGTTTTAGTGCAATCACTTTGTTTTAATTTTCTACTTTCTCCTCAATTAAATAAAATATTGACGAGGAACAAAGAATTTTTATTAATTTCCTTTTCTACTGTAAGGAAGAGAATAACTAAATCGTTTTGAGTTGATTTTTGAGAATCACGAAATTGTTTTGAGTTGATTTTTTTGAGTTTGATTTTTGAGAATAATCAAATCGTTTTGAGTTAATCTATTGACTTAGTTAATACAAGTAAAAAATGAATATCTAAGCACAACCACACAAGCCAAAAAATGAACGTCTAAACACAACATAACAAGAAAAAAAAAAACAAAGGCAAAAATGAACGTCTAAGCACAACCACGCGAATTTAATTAAAACATGCATAAATCAAATCATTAAAAATTTCATCAATAAAATCATTAAAAACTTTAACAGTACTAAAATTTCATATCATCAAACTAAAATTTCCAACCTTTCGGTTTTAAAGGGCTTTTGCAATTTTTAAATTTTAAAGTTTGTTTGTCCACTGGTCTAAAGAGATTTTACAAACTTGAAAATTAAATATTAAAAATCCAATTTGGTTCTATTATCTTCTTTGCAATATTTTTTTATTTTGATATTTCTTCTTTTAATTACTTTCCACTTATTTCTTTTTTTTTTCTTCTTTGTACTCCTCTCTAAGTCATAGATCGGATTTTACAAACTTAACAATAATTAAAATTAAAAGTTAAAAAACTTTTTAATAAACAATTAAAAACTTAAAATTAAAAAATCCTTTAATTTGGTTTAATTTGGTTATATTATCTTCTTTTACAATATTTTCCTATTTTGTTATATATTTTTTTTAATTACTTTTACATTTATTTTATTTTTCTTTTTTCTTTATTCAACTTTTCATAATATTCCCCTTCTTCAAAGGTTTGGTTATATTCCCTTTTCTTCATAATATGCTTATTTTGTAGATTAAGATTTATTCTATAATACTAAGTGTACCCGAACATACCTAGTTTTACTAGTACAATAATAGTTGTTCAATAAAATTAGGATGCAAAAATGATGCCATGCACCTATAGTTAACCTATCTAATTCTACCTTATTTTAGTTTTGACTCAATTACTTTTGGGTGTGAGATCACTAATGGTTGACCTTGCATGGTACAAAAGTGAGGTGATTTCACCTTATTGCCTAAGTTTTCACAATGAACACTAGCTATTGGATTAGGAGGCTAGATTTGATGATGGACAAAAATAGTGGAGGCTAGATTGGAAGGACTACCACAAAAAAAAAATGAGTAAAT
>JASDQU010501068.1:28336-53371 GCA_032191745.1 Picea mariana | reverse complement strand
ATATATATATATATATCCCTCAATCCCTCTTCCCCTTTGTCCCTTCCTCCCCACGCTCCCCTTTCTCTCTCTCATTATTTTTAGTCTCACTCTCTGATGTAGGAGCATCGCCATCAACATTCAATGAGGCCAAGTGGAGGGCAACTCAACATCTAGCTTGCGCATTCAAATTGGATTTGGATTCCAAGGAGAGCATGTCACTTTAATGTTTTGAAAATATTTTAATTAAAGACCCGTAATGTTTTTAGGCAAGAGCCATTGTAAACAATCTAGGAGATTGTAATTTCTTTAATTCCTAAAGGATTCTACATATTTGGAGCATTGACTCCTATCTTTCTTGTAAATGATAATTTATTTGTAATAAGCTTAGTTGTAGAATGCTTTAATTATGATGTAAAAGCACTAGAATAGTTGGAAGGAAGGCTCAAGAAGCCCCTCCATGTATAAATTCATGTAATCTATACCCAAAAGAGGTTGTTGAAGATTATTGTATTTTCTATTGAGATCATTGTGATTACTAAAGAGAAAGAGAGAAGTTGAGAGATGTGGGAAATATTGTAAATGTTTTCCATAAGGAATATAATAGAGGATATTTAGTTCACATGTCTGAGTTTTCATATCTCTGAGTTGTTTGGGTAATGTTATGTTATCTATTTTCTGTGTTTATATGCCTGTGTATATTTCATGGTTGAATGAATCAACCTTTGATGTTCTATAAGTTTCAATTGTTTCTCTTCTGAAATCCTCGTGCAAGGAGTGCACAATGACCACACAAGGAGTGCGAAGGAAGAATCATTTACAAACTCGATAGCTCAGGAAAKATATATAGTGAATTTTGTAGAATGAGTGCAAGTAGTGCACATATAATCATTTGAGTATAAAAATATTGAAGGATAGACCCATGCAAGGAGTGAATAGGGMCAACACTTAGTGAAGTGTTGAGAGAATCTCAAGGAGAGAGAGCATAAGGAGTGCGCAAGATACATTTTCCTGAGTCTCAAGCTTAGGAGAAGTACCACAAGGTGTGTACCAAGTTTMGAATAACTTAGAGTGACAAAGGTCAAGAAGAATAGCGAGCGAAGGTACTTGGAAGAAGGATTCATTTTTTTTGGAGGTTGAGAGGACAAGATATATTCAGAAGAAGCCAGAGTTTTTCATGACCATCAGATATAGAGAAGGTGCATGGGTGTTAACCCTTTAAGTCCTTTGGACTTCATGAATTCGACAGTTTTAGGGTGTGTGTTGTGGAGCAGATAAATTTCTCGAAGTCTCAGAGTCTGAAATTAATTTGGATCGTTGGTAGATGGGGGACACATGTCTACAGATAAACATTTATTCAGAAGTCTAGATATCCGATGAACTATTGGATTACCGAGAGGGGGGGTGAATCAGTAATAGTGACCTTATAATACTTTTTATCCAAATTGATCTAAGTGTTATATCAATGTATCATTATTATCCAATAATGAGCTATAAAAATGAACAATCACACACATACATAGTACACTAGTGTCTTACGTGGAAACCTAAATCAAGAGAAAACCACATAATGCTTTTTCTTATATGTATTGAAGAATTACATTCATTGGAAGCACCAACTTCATTTGTTTTCCAGCTGCAACTGGAAGGAGGCTCCAACCCCCTAGTTTCTCAGGCTACAACCTGAGGGAACCTCCGACTCCCCAATTCTATGGCTACTACCAGAAGGAGGGTACAACCCCCTAAGTTCTCCAGCTAGAATCAGAAGGTGGCTACAACCACTTGTCCTTGCCCCGTCCTGCCACCCTGAAGTAGAAGTAGAATGATGGAACCACTGTCAACCTATCACTGTGAGATATATTGTTGTACAACTATATCAACCTATACCACTAACCTGTATCCAATTTGTACAACTTCCCTGTAATAAATCTATACCTAAACTAAACATGTATCCACAAAAATACAATAGATACGTGACCTGTAGTGATGTATCCCGTGTATGTAATCACCCTATCTATTATCTAGCCCATGTACGTACGATCCGTACCTAATATGCAGCCTGTGTATGCCTTCTAAAAATAGGGTTTTCTTTCACTTCAAAACTTTTGACCCTCTGTAACTTGTTTCACATAGATTTGTAACATGTCACTATATCCAGACTATAATTGTACCCTGTGCATGCATCCTCATACATAACCTCTACTCAAGGCAAGTATGTCTCTCTCTAATCATGTTCCATATAGGTATGTGTAATCGTGAACAAGTATAATATCCTTCACATGATCTTAATCATCAACCCCTTTTTGATATTCAACTTCTTAATACATCAATAAATACATGATCTCAACCATGTAATATAAAAACTCTTAGCCATATCCCAAGAAATACAAGATATGTCTCAACAAGAAGTATCAATGATAAATATATCAACACTATATTTCTGTAGATATGACTTATACAGAATATCCCATGTAGCCACTAGTATCTATAGGGAGAATCCTCAAATCTCCATTTTCATTCCTCATGCATACATCAAAATCCAACTAATCATAGAAATAAGACATACATTTTGAACCAATGGATGGATCTGATGTATCTTAGCACTCTAGCCCTTCATGGGAGCTTAATCTCAGAATCTAGAACCTCTGCATCTTCATCTTGTCAAGTTTCATGGCTTTATCAACATGTACTCACCCTATACACAACCAGCCCGCATACGTACTCACCCTATACACAACCATCCCATGTACGTATGCATCCTATACACAAAAAACCTGCATACACCTCAGAAAATAGTTTTTTCTGTGAATCCGATAATTTCATCATCAACCCTTCATGCTACCTCAGACGTTCACCACTTCTGATGTATTCACAAGTATTTACAAGAAGATTTACACAAGAAAATTGATATACAATATGTACAAGTGTGTTTTTATGAGTGAACTTCATCTCTTATTTATATCTTTATGTAGCCTTACACTTTCATTGCTTCTTCATTTCAAATAATTTCTTTCTGCAAAGCACTTTGATTCTTGGGGGCTTCTATAAAGCTCATGAGGGTTCTCCAACTTCAGATGGTCATAACTCTCTAACCATGAGGAGTTATTTGATGTTCCACATACCACCGGAAATGGCATGATAAGCATTATCCATATAGGATATTTTCACTAAGAAATTCACTGTCCTTCATCTCATTATTCCTCAAATAAGCATAGGTTCTCTCACTCTGCAAAGAGTCTTCCCATGAGGGATTTCACCATAAGGGGACCACATTGGAGGTCATCCATTTTTAATTCTTATCAACCATGAGAAGACAATAATGAGTCATCTTTACATCAAACAATCTTGGGTCCATTAAAGAAACCTTGTGCCACGAGGCTTTCTTCAAGGGTTGAAATCAATGACAACCAACCTTAATCAACAATCTCCTACTTTGACATTGATGGAAACATTCTGATACAATACTGAAATCATATCACTCATGATCCCCCTGGAACCATGCCTCTGTCCTCTGAATCCGATAAATCTTCTCCCCTTGGAACCATGCCTCTATCCTCTGCATCTGATAAATCTCTCCCCCTTTTTCATCATTGGAAAAGGTATCTTTCCGTTCGGGGTTGCTCCTCCTAACTGAACCATCCTCTTATGGTGCTTCCTCATGTAAATCTAAGACATATAAAATAAGAATTCATTTTGGAGTAGAAATAACTTCAAGTCTCTGGCGAATATCTTCAAAGGATTCTCGTGGAAGTAGTTTTGTGAATATGTCTACCACTTTTTCTTTTGTGCCCACATACTCAAATATGATTTTATCTTCTGTAACCTGATCCTGTAAAAAGTGATACTTGATTGGAATGTGCTTTGTTTTGGAGTGCATCACCGAGTTCTTCGAGATATTGATGGCTCTTGTATTATCACAATAGATTGGAATGGGCTCATCATACTCAACCTGTATATCTGTCAGAGTTTGTTTCATCCAAAGAACCTATGTACAACATGATGTTGTCGTAATATACTCTACCTCGGTTGTAGATAAAGATATTGACATTTGTTTCTTGCTTAGCCATGATACCAAACACTCACCTAAGTAGAACGTTTCTCCACTGGTGCTTCGTCGGTCATCAATACAACCTGCCTAATCTACATCTGTGTAGGAAATAAGTGATAGATTGTTTCCTTTTGGATACCATAATACAAACTCTTATGTTCCTTTGAGACATCTAAAAATCCTCTTTACTACTAATATATGTGATTCCTTTGGTGTTGCTTGAAATCTTGCCACCTGTGCAACTTCCTACATTACATTTGGTTTGCATGCTGTCACATATAGTAGGATGCCAACCATTGACCTATATTACCTCTGATCTGTAGACTTCGAATCATCATCTTTTCTCAACTTACAATTGGTTTTCATGGGTGATCCAAAAATGAAGGTATTACTGATAAAATTGAAAGTTAGTTTAATGTATTTTAGGCATCAGATCGTTAAGAATGTGAAATACATAAAGCTTATTTTCTGGTTGTCGAATATCAAATGTGACTTTTACTTGATTCTTATTAATGAATAAAGAGATCATCCATTAATAAATAGGATAGAACAGTAAAACAAAAAGAGAAATAGAGACAAGAGGTTGATAACGAAGTTCACCAATCGTTAGCTACATCTCTGGGCCGGCTTCCAAGTGGAGGACCTCTTTATTGCTCTTGAAAATGTTTAAATTTATCTTACATAGGCTCTTTTTTGTTACACAATGTGTTTAATATCTGTTGTGCAA
Organism: Picea mariana; assembly: GCA_032191745.1. Classification (NCBI taxonomy): domain Eukaryota; kingdom Viridiplantae; phylum Streptophyta; class Pinopsida; order Pinales; family Pinaceae; genus Picea; species Picea mariana. The sequence continues at coordinate 48,617 of JASDQU010501068.1, read as the reverse complement.
GGCCTCCTTGCTCAGATTCAAGCATGCTCCATCAATTTCCTCTCAAAAACATGGCAAAAATGCCCCTCAAAACATGAGAAAAGGCCAAAATTTACAAACCACCCCTTCAAAACCCTACATCAAAAAGTTTCCTACAACCTTCAAAAATCTTGGTTTATATGGATTTTGAGGCTCAGATGAGGAATCCCAACTTTTTTCAAGATATAGCCTCTTTTTGGGATGAAATCCCCCTTCAAATGACCTCAAAATCGTCAAAAAATCAATTTGTGGGCATAATATCAGTCAAAAATCGATTCTGTAAAGTTAAAAACCCACTTTTCTAAAAATTACACAGTGTATCCCCCTAGGGCTAGGTGCATGCCCTAAAAATAGGGTCACATGGCTCCATATGGCCAAGTGCAAGCCCCTAGGGGTTGTGCACTGGCCCCCTTGCCTTGCTAGCTCCTGGTCACTGGGCGCTTGCATAGGACTGGTGGGTTTATGGTTATACCCCTGCGTGCCTTTGGTGGTTGAACTCCTGGTCATATGGGATCTCCCCCAAGATCCACGAGCTAGTCCTAATCCTAACCTCTCTCTGCAATGCCTCTATAGTAGGTTCATGTGGTTTGACAAGTCCACGGGCTAGGGCTTAGCCTGAACACCCTCCTTTTTGTGCCCCATACAATATTGCACTTTAAATACATTTAAATATGTTACATTTAACAAGACACATATGTGGTGCATTGGTGTTTGGAATATTTATTAAGGCTTGAGCTTGGTGGGTGGTCGTGGGTTTAAAACCCCTGAACCCCCAAATATTTTAAACTTTCCATATGAATTGTTGACTGGGTGCCACGTGGCTGCCCATGCCTGGGCCATGTGGCACCACCACATTTGACCAAACTTTGCTAAGTGTCCAATTATAATTGGATCTGCCATCCACATCTGCCTAGTCATAGATCACCACTTGTCAACAACTGCTTCTTCCACGTCATCCTCATGAAGTGTCTTTCGTGATGTCATGCTGACGTCAACATTGAATTTTTGCCAATCCTTTAACTTTTTTAGCTATTTGAGAAAGCGGTCAGAGTGCGATAACTCTTGCATACGAAGATTGTTTGAGAAAGTAAATATACTACCAGAATCAGCGCGACGAGATGGACACAATGGCACTGGTTTCATTCAATTCTGAGAACTTTGATTTTTGAGCATTTTCTGAGCTTGGGGAGCCTCTTGGATCATTCCTCCCCACTTTGGATGCTTTTGGACCACCAAAAGTCTTCTTTTACTCAAGTAAGAAGTAAGGTTACTACCTCCCCAAATGTCCTGTATCATCCATCCTCTCTATTGGGACAATAATCACCTAACTAATCACAACAAACATGAAAACTGAGATAGCATTGTTTATCAAAGTAATCATTTCATTTATCGCACAATCTTCTACATTCTTTTTCACACTTTGCAAGCATACACCACTGGAAAAAAAAAAAAACTAATCAACAATACTAAGTATGTAGATGAAAATGACAAAACATGCTTCCCCTTTTGAACAGGAACAATAATCAAATTATGCAGTTGAACCTCATGTTGTACCTGTGGTGACATTTCATGACTGTTTGAAACATATGGAATCATCTCATGTTTAGCATCACTAAATTCATGTTTTGTTACATACATAAGTGTTAAACTTTTGCTTGTATTTACCATTCTTTTTAACTACCCTGTAGATACAAAAGACCTATCAATTTTCATGCAATGAGCATAAACAATGTACTCTTTCCCATCTTTCTTGAAGAAATATTTATTTTCCTCCCTGTAGAATATGGATTTTCTATCATAAAGGTAGGGTTTTCCCAAGACAATCCCACATATGTCCAGTTGCACTATATCAAGATCTACTTTATCATGATACTTAGAAGTGATTGCAAACTTAATTTTACATTGCTTGGTTACTTGCAAATTATTATCACCGGATGGATATGGTTTAGGATGTGACTTAGTTTCAAGTCCCAAGTTATTTACAACATCCTCACTGATTATATTGGCTTGTGATACAATGTCTACAAGAGTATCAACTTTAGCATTATGTGTTATAACCCTTATGTGTAAAAGTTCATTCCTTTTACACTCATCATTTACATCAACTGATCTAGAAGAGCTAGAATTTGAAACAGAATTTATACCTCATATTCCCATAGCTACAACTTGTGTCTCATCATTGGAATCTGATCCAAGATTCACTTGAACTGTTGCAGCTGTGGTATTCTTCCTCCCTTGGTTGGCATACTTCTTTGGCTTCAAGTCAGGATGTAAGACCCAACAACAATCTTCATCATGGCCTACTTTCTTAGAATGCTTACAAGTAGGCTTCTCTTTTCTTGTTGTGGTTGTCTTCTTCTCTTTCCTTTTCCCTAAATCCTTTCTTTGCCAAGTATCTATAGAACCACTATCACCAACATTCCCTTTACTTGATTCAATGTGAATGTCTTGTACACATACTTCATCAAAGTTAGAAGGATTTAGCATAAGAATAGTGTGCTTGAGATAAGAATGTAAACCACCAATATATTTTAGGAGTGTCTCTTGTGTATATAAAGGAATAACCAAATTTAAATCTTTCTTACGAAATAATTGAGTATATTCTTGTACACTTTGACCTTTAATTTACCTTAAAATTTTCCAATTCATCATTTCTTGTTTCTTCAAAGTAGTGATAAAATCATTCCAGGAAGAGATTGTTTTACCATTTTTATTGAGATCATCCTTATTTTTTGTTTCCCACCATATGAGAGTTGTGCCTCCCAATTTGAGACTTTCAAGTTGGATCTTTGTTTCATCATCGACAATACTTTGTATCCTACAATAGACTTCTAACTATCTTACCCACTTATCTAACTTTTCTGCATCTAATTCACTATCATAAATGGGTAATTGAAACTTTACATCTAACTTTAATAACGACATATCAGAAGAATGATGCATTTTTTGCTTATCCTTTAAGGAATGTACACTTTCTTCATTATTAGATGACGATGATGAAGGATAATAAGGTTCCAAAGGTCCACCACCTCCAACTCCTCCTTCTACTCTTACCAAAGATTCACCTTCTTCAACTTTTGGATTTCTTCGCTGACCTCTTTCATGGTAAAGCTCCTCTACCATGGCTTGCATCAATTTAAAGGCCTCGAATAAATCATCTTCAAATTTGAAGGGACCCAATTTCAGTGGAGAAGACATCTCTTTCTTATGAGGTCACCTTTGAATCTTTGTGTCAAGAGCCTCAAGTTGGCCTTCTCCTCGCTTGAGTTTTGCTCTCGTGAGAATCCAATGCTTTTAATTCCTGTCAAACCTTCAAAACCAAATTCTCTGATACCATTAAACTTGATCTAAAAGCGAAGGTATTACTGATAAAATTTCAAGTTAGTTTAATGCATGTTAGGCATCGGATCGTTAATAATGCAAAATACATAAAGCTTATTATCTGGTTGTGGAATATCAAATGTGACGTTTACTTGATGCTTATTAATGAATAAAGATGTCAACCATTAATATTCATGCTGCAAATGAAGAGAATATAACATAAAAATAGAAAGAGAAATAGAGACAAGAGGTTGATAATGGAGTTCACCAATCATTGGCTACGTCTCTGGGCCTGCATGCAAGTGGAGGACCTCTTTATTGCTCTTTAAAATGCTCAAATTTCTCTTACATAGGCTCTTTTATATTACATAATGTGATTCATATTTACTGTGAAAGACCTCATTTCTCAGATTCAAGCATGCTCCATCAAATTCCTCTCAAAACCATGGCAAAAATGCCCCTCGAAACATCAGAAAAAGCCAAAATTTACAAACTACCCCTTTAAAACCCTACATCTCCTACAACCTTCAAAAAGCATGGTTTATACACATTTTGAGGCTCAGATGAGGAATCCCAATTTCCCTCAAGATATGGCCTCTTTTTTGGATCAAATCCCTCTTCAAATGGCCTCAAAATCCTCAAAAAACCCATTTATGGGCAAAATATCAGTCAAAAATCAATTTTGAAAAGTTAAAAACCCACTTTTATAAAAATTACATAGTGTAGCCCCCTAGGGATGGGTGCGTTCCCTCAAAACAAGGTCACATGCCTCCATATGGCCAAGCGACAGCCCCTAGGGGTTGTGTGCTGGCCCCCTTGACTTGTTGTCTCTTGGTTACTGGGCGCTTGCATAGGACCGATGGGCTTATGGTTATACCCTTGCACACCTTTCGTGGTTGAACTCTCGGTCATATGGGATCTCCCCCAAGATCCATGGTCTAGTCCTAATCCTAACCTCCATCCACATTGCCCTTGCTACAGGGTCGTGTGGTCTGACAAGTCTATGGACTGGGGCTTAGCCCCAGCCCCAGCCCCCTCCATTTTGTGACCCATACAATATTTCACTTTAAATACATTTGAATCTGTTACATTTAAAAAGACTCATATGTGGTGTGTTGGTGTTTGGACTATTTCTTAAGGCTTGAGCTTGGTGGGTGGTCGTGGGTTCAAAACCCATGAACCCCCAAATATTTTTAAACTTTCCATATGAATTGTTGACTGGGTGCCATGTGGTTGCCCATGCTTGGGCCACGTGGCACCACCACATTTGACCAAACTTTGCCAAGTGTCCAATTCTGATTGGATATGCCATCCACATTTGCCCAGTCACAGATCACCACTTGTCAAAAACTGTGTCTGCCACATCATCCTCATGAAGTGTCTTTGGTGATGTCAGCATCAACTTTTTGCCAGTCCTTTGACTTTGTTAGTTGTTTGAGAAAGTGATCAAAGTGCGATAACTCTCGCATATGAGGCCCATTTGAGAAAGTAAATATACTGCCAGGATCAGAGTGATGAGACTGATGCAATGGCACCGATTTCATTCAATTTTGATAACTTTGTTTTTTGATCATTTTCTAAGCCTTGAGAGCCTCGTGGATCAATGGGAGTGATAACTGGTTTACAATCTTCCATTCCAAACCTCTTTAGAATTTCTCTGATATAAATGGTTTGTGAAATAAAAATTCCTTCATTGCTTTGACGTATTTGAAGTCCCAGAAAGAGGGATATTTCTCTAGGTAATGACATTTCAAATTCATTCTGCATATCTTTTGCAAATTTTTGTCTTAACTTGTCATCATCACTACCAAAAATAATATCATCAACAAAAACTTCAATTAATAAAATATTACCTTGAATTACCTTGATGTAGAGGTTGTTGTCTGCACTTCATTTTCTGAACCTTGCCTACTGCAAATACTTATCCAGTCTGGAGTACCATGCTCTAGGAGCCTATTTTAGACCATACAAAGCCTTCTTTAATTTACACACATATTCTTTGTTCTCTGACAACTGAAATCCTTTCGGTTGTTCCATGTAGACTTCTTCTTAAAGTTCCCCATTCAGAAAAGATAATTTTACATCCATTTGATATACTTTAACATTTTTGGAGCATGCATAAGCTAAAAGCAAATAGATTGCTTCCATTCTGGCAACTGGGGAAAATGTCTCTTCAAAGTCGATTCCTTCAATCTATGCATATCCTTTACATATTAATCTAGCTTTGTTCCTTGTAACATGTCCATCTTCATTCAATTTATTCCTAAAAACCCATTTTGTGCCGATCACATTCTTATTCTTTGGTGTTGGAACCAATTCCCAAGTGTCATTTTTATCTATTTGATCAAATTCTTCATCCATGGCCTTATTCCAAAATTCATCCTTGGTGACTTATTCAAAATAGTTTGGTTCAATTGTAGATAAGAGTGCTAGGTGTGTTTGTTCTGGTGAACGGATTTTTCTTCTAGTCTCAACTCCTGCATCTTTGTTTCCAATAATCTAATCTGAAGTATGATTCTTCTGTACTCATTTTCTAGGTGTCTTTGGAGATACTTGCTAAACTTGCTCTAATATTTTTGTCAGATTCTCTTCATCTTCCTCTTCTAGTTCATATTTTGCTTGTTCTTCGAAAATTTGTTCCATTGATTTATTTTATTTGTCCTTTGATTCTAGTCTRCCTGTTTCATCAATTGTTACATTGATGTTTTCCACAACTTTGCTCAATCTTAGATTGTAACACTTGTATGATTTCCTTATAATTGAGTAACCAACAAGTACTCCTTTGTCCACACGAGAGTCAAACTTTCCCATTCTGCCATCTTCTCTTTTGATGTAGCATTTGCTTCTAAAAACTTTGAAGTGTTTCACATTTGCTGGTCTTCCTTTCCATAGCTCGTAGGGAGTTTTATTAGTGTTGTTTCTGAGCATTACTTTGTTTTGAATGTGAATTGTTGTATGCACTACCTATGTCCAAAATATATCTATCAATTTGGAATTCATTATCATTGTTCAAGCCATTTCCTGTACTGTCTTGTTCATTCTTTCAACAACTCCATTTTGTCGAGGTGTCCTAACAATGGAGAATTGCATTTTTATTCCATTACTGCTACAGTAGTCCATAAATTCCTTTGAAGTGAACTCTCCTCCATTATCAGATCTCAAAAATTTGATTCTTGAATCCATCTTATTTTCAACCATTTCCTTGTAGATCTTGAAGTTTTCAAAAGATTCTGACTTGTTCTTGAGAAATCAAACTACAATCATTCTTGTATAATCATCAACTAATAACATAAATTATATCTCACCTTTAAATCCCTTTGTTGTAGTTGGTCCAACTATATCAGCGTGCACAATTTCCAATGGTCTTGTTGTTGAATGTTCCTTTGATTTGACCTGGTATTTGTTTGCTTTCTTTGTTGACAATGCTTGCATAAAGTTTTATATGGTTTCGTGATCTAGGCCATTTCTATGTCTGATTCTCTTTTGTTGACTTTGACAAGGTTATAAAAATGCATGTGACCCATTATTTTGTGCCATAGCCAACTTTCATATTCATTTCCTAGACAACACTTTTCATTTCCAATTTCACTTAACACATATATGTTGTTTGAAGTTCTTGCAGTTGTACCGACCAATTTCCCTGAACCTTCTTTTCTTATCTCACACTTTTGTGAATCAAAAGTAACTTTATGACCTGGGTGACACATTTGACTCACACTTAGAAGATTATGTTTCTAATCCTCTTCCAGTAGAACATTTTGTCCCTTTTCATTCTTGTTCCCAATTCAAATTGTGCCTTCTCCAATGATTTTGGATGAATTATCATTTCCGAAGGAGACTAATCCATTTCTTTCCTTGTGTAATGCAAGAAATCTGTCTTTATCACCTGTCATGTGTTTTGAACACCCACTGTCAACATACCAACCGCTTTTCTTCTTCTTAGCTTGTAAAGAAACTATGAATTCTTGATTGCTATAATGATATTGCTTTCTTATCCATGTCATTTTCTGAGGTTCTTGTCTGTGACTGTTGTTACTCTATTGAGGTTCTTTAGGAGGGAACATCATTATGAAATATTTGGCCATGTGTCCAAAATTGTTACATTTGAAACATTCCATTTCAATGCTCAAAGATTCAAACCTGTTGTAACTTCTTCTTTGTGTTTCACTAGGTCTTCTTGAATAATCCCTTTGTGTATGACTCTCAAAGTTGTTATTGTTCCTATTTTTATCTCTGCAATTCATAGCTTTATGTCTAAAATTATTACATGTATAACATAAACCAAAAAATAGTTTGATACCTAGTAGTTGAAGATCTTTTGAAAGGAGGTGCTCTTATGAATCCTTCTTCTTCTTGAGGCCTATCTGTTTGTTTATTGATTCTAAAATCTGAATCTTTTTGGTGGAGGAGTGTCCCTGTAATCTTCCTTGTATATCTTCCTAGCCTCTTTGATTGTTTCTACATAGCTCTTTGGATTTGTTTTTTTCTCTGTTGTTTTGGAGCTTGATCCCTTTTCTGTCTTTTTGTATCCAAGTCCAGACTTGTCAAGATGAGATTTTTGACTATTGATAATGTCATCCATAACTTTTGAGCTATTCTGCATATTTTTCTTTTGAATATCCTTTCTTAGTGTGACAATCTCTACTTCCAAGTTTCCAATGATCTTGTCATTTTCTTCAAGTTGTTCTTTGAGTGTTTATTCAATTATTTTATCTTCTTCTATTTGAACCTTAAATTTTGTGATCATTTGTTCTAGTTCTTGAGTGTCGTTTTTGTTTTCTAGTTCTACTTGTGTTTCTTGTTTTTCTTCTTTTCTCTTTGGATAACTTCTATGGCACACATTAATTCTTCTCGATAGTCAACTTATGCCTCTTCAATTTCTTCTTCGACGTCTTGACATTCTTCTTCGACTTCTTCATATTCTTCTTCGAAGTCTTCTTTGTTAGAGTCTTTTACTTCCATGAATATAACTCTTCCAGTCTCACAGTCACTCACTTCATCTTCATCTAATGATGAGATGTATTCTTTGGTGTATAAGATTTTCTTGAAAACTTTCTTTGTAGTTCTTTTTCCTTTATATGTGTGTTTGCCTTTTGAGTAACCTTCATCATTTCTCTTTTTTTTATGAGGACATTTGTTAGAAAAATGACCAATACCATCAAAATTAAAATGAATTAAAGGGAGCTTACCTCTATACCTACCGTTGGTTCCCTTGTTCAGTCTTTTGATGAAGTTGGTCACTTCTTCATCATCTTCTGAGATGTCACTTATGTTGTTGTATTCTTCTTGTTCTTTTTTCTTTTTCTTTGATCTTTTGGATGCTTTGAAGGATGCTTCTTTTACATTTGGATTTTCCTATTCAGTTCTCATTTCATATTCTATGAAGATTCCATATAATTTTTCCATGCTTATTGAATCTAGATCCATTCTTTCTTTTAGTGTTGATATATTAGGGTTGAATCTCATAGGAAGATATCTTAGTATATTTTGAACAATTATAGATTCTTCAATTTCTTCTCCTAATCCTATGATTGCATTCACTGTTTCATTGACTTGTAAGAAGTAGGCTATGATATCTTCATCTTCATTCATTTTTAGTTGTTCGAACTGACCTCTATAAGTATGAAGCTTTGTTTCTTTGACTTTTGTATTTCCTTCATAAATATTTTGAAGCTTGTCCCAAATATCTTTAGTAGATTTACAGTGTGCAACTTTGGTGAATACTGTATCACTGAGACCATTCAAAAGTGCATTTTTGGATTTGGAATTATTCTCACCGAGTTTTACTTCTTTGTCATTTTTTTGGTGGAACTGTCGGTGTTGTGTATCCATCAACAATTGATTGTCAAACTTGAAATCCCTATCCCCGTATATATGTCTTCATCCTTATGCTCCAAAAAACATACTTATGTCCATCAAACTATGGTATTCCATTTTTTTATGAGTTGGTACTCTCCATAATCTACCTTTTAGTGGTTAAAATGATTTATGAAGGAACCTACTCTGATACCAATTGTTGGATTACTGAGAGGGGGGGTGAATCAGTAATAGTCCAATTATAATTCTTTTTATCCAAATTGATCCAAGTGTTATATCAATGTAGTATTATTATCCAATAATTAGCAATAAGAAATGAGCAATCACACACATACACAGTACACCAGTGTTTTATGTGGAAACCCAAATTGGGAGAAAACCACAGAATGCTTTTTAATATATGTCTTGAAGAATTATAGTCATTAGAAGCACCAACTTGCTTTGTTTTCCAGCTGCAACTAGAAGGAGGCTCAAACCCCCTAGTTTCTTAAGCTAAAACCCGAGGGAAGCTCCAACTCCCCAATTCTATGGCTACTACCAGAACGAGGGTACAACCCCCTAAGTTCTCCGGCTACTACCAGATAGTGGCTACAACCACCTGTGCTTGCCCCATATTGTCACCCTAAAGTAGAAGTAGAATGATGGAACCGCTGTCAACTTGTCACTCTGAGATATACTGTTGTATAACTATATCAACCTATACCACTGACCTGTATCCAATCTGTACAACTTCCTTGTAATCAATCTGTACCTAAACTGAACATGTATCCACAAAAATACAACAGATACACAACTTTTAGTGATGCAGCCCACATATGTATGTGCCCTATCTGTCATGCAACCCGCGTATTTATGTTCCCTACCTATTATCAGTCCTGCATATGCCTTCTAAATCTAGGTTTTCCTTTCACTTGAAAACTTCTGACCCTCTGTAACTTCTTTCACATAGATCTATAACTGATCATTGTATCTAGACTGTAAATGTACCCTATGCATGCATCCTCATAGCTAACCTCTACTCAACGCACGTATGTCTCTCTCTATTCATGTTCCATATAGGTATGTATAACCATGAACAAGTATAATATCCCTCACATGATCTTAGTCATCAAACCCTTTCTGATATTCAACTTATCAATACATCAATAAATATAAGATCTCAACCATGTACCATAAAAACAATTATCCATATGCTAAGAAATACAATATGTGACTCAACAAGAAGTATCAATGATAAATATACCAGCACTATATTTTTGTAGATCTGACTTATATAGAAGATACCATGTAGCCACTAGTCTCTCTAGGGATAATCCTCAAATATCCATTTCCATTCCTCATGCATACATCAAAATCCAACTAATCATAGAAATAATACATACCTTTTGAACCAATGGATGGATCTGATGTATCTCGGAACTCTAGACCTTCATGGGAGCTTGATCTCAGAATATAGAACCTCTACATCTTCATCTTTTGAAGTTTCATGGCTTTATCAACATGTACTCACCCTATACATATCCATCCTTCATACGTACTCACCCTATACACATCCATCCTCTGTATGTACGCACCTTATACACAGAAATCTCGTGGACGCCTCAGAAAATAGGGTTTTCTGTGAATTTGAGAATTTCACCGTCAACCCTTTGTGCTACCTCAGATGTTTGCCACTTCAGATGTATCCACAATTATTTACAAGAATATTTACACAAGAAAATGTATATACAATATGTACAAGTGTGTTTTTTTTAGTGAACTTTGTCTCTTATTTATATCTTCACGTATCCTTACACTTTCCCTATTTTATGGATTCTTCATTTAAAATAAGTTATTTTTGCAAAGCAATTTGACTCTTGGGGGCTTCTATAAGGTTCATGAGGGTTCTCCAACTTCATATGGTCATAACTATGTAACCATGAGGAGTTATGTGATGTTCCACACACCACCAGAAATGACATGACAAGGAATATCCATATGGGATAGTTTCACTTACAAATTCACTATCCTTCATCTCATTATTCCTAAAATAAGCATGGGTTCTCTCACTCCGTAAAGCATATTCCCATGAAGGCTTTCACCATAAGGAAACCACTTTGGATTTCATCCATTTTTATTTCGTATCAACCATGAAAAGACAATAATGAGTCATCTTTACATCAAACAATATTGGGTCCATTACCCAAACCTTATGTCATGGGGATTTGTTCCAGGGTTGACATCAATGACGACCAACCTTAATCAACATAAACATGATTTTTTTTTGCAAGAGTGTGCAAAACTCCCAAATCTTTGAAGCATAGAGAAGTTCCTGACCGTTGGCATAAGGGCCATGTTTCGGTAGATTTATAGTGATTCGAGAATCCGACAGTATGAGAGAACGAAGGCATAAAGTGTTTTCGATCGAGAACTTCAAAAGGCCCAAAGTCCAGAGTAGATCTTGACCATCCGTTGAGAGGGACATTTGGATCGTAGATCCAACCCTTCTCCAGTTTGGAGTTCATAGGATTTGAACTATTGTATTGTGAAGAGATTTGAAGCCTAGATACCAAAGTAATCTTAGGTCATTGATTGAAGGAGGATGTCAGCTGTTTGATTTTCCAATTTGGAGTTCACACATTCGGAGGTGTTGCAAATCTAGATAGGGAAAATTACCGAAGCCCGTAGTCCCATAATTTTCATGAATTGTAGATCAAGGCATGTGTTATAAGATGTTGATACTTTCCTCTGTTATCTATTCATGAATTAAGCATTCGGGAGGATTGTTGTTTGTTGTAGCTAGAACTCCCGAAACTTGGAGCTCCAAAGTGCGGAAGTTTCTATGGGTTAAAAAGCTTAGCCCATGGTTTTGTCTTGAGGTCACATGGATTTCTTTGGTGATGTGATAAGACCTTCACACACACAAATTTTCATGAAAGAAAAAATAAAAAGGCATGTGGTAGCATATTTTGAGGGTTCAACGAGGAATCGAGAGCTAATTTAGCTCCCTTAAATGAACGATCCTTAGACCGGGAGGTTTCCTAAGCGCTTGGGAGTGGTGCGGGTTTTCATCAAATGGTATTAGATCAGGAATTAAGCTTTGTGTGAAAATTAGATGTGGAGCCATGCTGCCAAGAAGATGCAGAGAGAGACCTATAGTCAATGTAGCCATGGATAAAGAAATGAGACAAATTCGTGCAAGGTTGGATGCCATGGAGATAACACAAAGAATAACACCTGAATTTGGTGACGTTAGTGAAACTGAAAATGAATATGTGGAAGCAAAATAAGTTGTAGGAAAACATGAAATAGAGGAGAAATTGTTGAGAGATGTTGTCAAGTTGGGAATGCGAGCAAAAATGGAAGTCTTGATGTATGAAGGTAATTTAAATGTAGAATAATTTCTTGACTGGATAAGTTCTTTAGACAAGTACTTTGGCTATGAGGAAATTGATGATGAGAAGAAGGTAAAGAATGCAGTGACCAGATTGAAGGGACATGCATATTTATGGTGGCACGAGTTGCAAGATGACAAAAGGAAGAAAGCTAAGACCAAAATCAAGAGTTTGGATAGAATGGTAGCTAAGCTCAAGGATAAATTCATACCCATGGATTATTAGTTAAATCAGGGATGATTTAAGGGGCCAAATTTCACTCATGGGCTAATTTTCCATGGTTTTTCCAAAAATGAGATTCATTATTTTAAAAATGATTCGCCCAAATTCTATCGGATAAAATTATTTTACCTTAAAAATAGACAAAATTTTATAAAAACTATATAACATACTTAGAAATTTGAATATTTTTACAAAATATAGCCAAAAATTTATAGTTCACATATGAAGGATTAGTAAGATTCACCAAGGTTTATACATTTTAAAATAAATTTCCATCCTTAAAATCATCCCTGAGTTAAATTTGTTCAGGAAATTGCAGAATTTGAAGCAGGAAGGTTTGTTGGTGAAAGAGTATACCGATTTTTTTTATAAGTTGAACATAAGAGAAGAACACGGGGAGAACGATGAAGAAAAAGTTTCTATGTACATCAATGGATTTAGGTATGAAATCCAGGATAACATTAGCATGATGGAAATGAGAACTATGGAATATGGTTATTAGGTATCCATGAAGGAAGAAGAAAATTTGGCAAGGAAGAAGAGTCAACGAAACAGGGGAAAGAGTCCTAATAGAGAAAGAGGAGTCGCCAGAGAGAAGTTATATAAACCCAGAGGAGAAGACAGAAGATATAACATTTAGACAGAGAGAGGAGGACACTATGGAGGAAGAAATTAATTTCCCAAAGGTAGGGGAATATGCAGAGGAGGAGAAGTGAAGTGTTATGCCTATGGAAAAACATGGCACATGTCTTGGGAATGTCCTGACAAGTAGAATCCAAGAGGCAAAAAAGATCACATTTCTCAGGTGTAGAAGAATAATGTGGAGACAAATATGAAGGCAGAAGAAACCGAAGAAGTATTATCACTCATGATGAGTAAATATCTTGTAAATACAGAGAAAGAGGTATGAGAACCAGTCCAGAGGAACATTTTTCTCAAAACTACTTGCAAGACTAGATATAGGGTATGCAAGGTTATCATAGATAGTGGGAGCACTGATAACTTGGTATCCACGGAAATGGTGGAAACTCTGAAGTTGGAGAAAACTGCAAATATGAATCCATACAAGGTACCGTGGTTGCAAAATGGACATAAAGTCATGATAAGTCGAAAATGTAAAGTTGAGTGTAAAATAGGTGGTTATAGAGATGAAGTTTTCTATGATGTCATACCTATGGATGTTTTCCATGTTTTGTTGGGAAGACTGTGGAAATATGACAGGAATGTCATACATGATGGGAGGAAGAATACTTATACCCTTGAGAATATTGGGTGTAAGCATATGATGTTGCCAATAGAAGATAAAAGAGTCAAATAAGAAGCTAATCCTAGTATACTTCTCATGAGTGGGAAGGAACTCTTAAAAGAACTTAAGAAAGACCAGAAAATATAGTTTGTTGTTGTAGTTAATCTGAGAATCATTCTCATAATCACTTCTATGAATGATTTTCCTATAGAAGTTCAGGAGTTATTGGATGAGTTTGATGACATTGTTGTGGATGAGTTACCTCACACTTTACCTCTCATTAGGAGTATTAGTCACCATAATGACCTTATTCCGGGAGAAATTTTACCAAACAAAGAAACATACAAACTAACGCCTCAAGACAATGAAGAGGTCAAGGAGAAAGTCTAAGAGTTTTTGGATAAAGGTTTGATCAGGGAAATTTTGATCCCCTATGCAGTACCAATTGTGTTGAGTCTGAAGAAGGATGGAGGTTGGAGAATGTACACAGATTCTAGAGCCATCAACAAGATAACCATCAGGTATATATTTCCTTTACCCATAATGGATGATTTAATGGATTTATTGAGTGGAGATAGTTATTTTTCCAAAATATACTTGAAGAGTGGTTATCATCAGATAAGGATGGGAGAGGGAGATGAATGGAAAACAACATTCAAAACAAATGAAGGATTGTATGAGTGGCTTGTTATGTCGTTTGGCTTAACAAATGCACCAATTACATTTATGAGATTGATTAATGAAGTGCTCAAAGATTTTATTGGTAAGTTTGTGATTTTTAATTTAGATGATATTATAGTTTTCAGTGAGACTCAAAATGAGAATTTAAAACACTTGAACAGGGTGTTTAGAAGGTTACAACAGGAGAAATTGTTGGTGAATTTAAAGAAATGTTATTTTATGAAAATAGAACTTGTGTATTTGGGGTTTTTAATCTCTTCGAATGAATTGAATATGGATCCAAATAAGGTCAGGGAAATAAGAGAATGGTCTTCTCTAAGAAGCATGTTTGAAGTAAGGATTTTTCGTGGGTTGGCGATTTTTTACAGGAAATTCATCAGGAAATTCAGAAGTATTTGTGCACCCATACTGGACACCATAGAGAAGAAACATGGATCTTTTAATTGGAAAGAAAAATTTGAGAAGGGATTTAGAGTGTTTAAAGAAAAGATAACATAACAACCTACTTTAGTTCTTCTAGATTTTAAGAAGACTTTTTCAGGTCAAATGTGATGCAAATGGAGTAGCCATTGGCATAGTTTTAAGTCAAGATAATAAGATTTTTGCTTATTTCAGTGAGAAGTTGAATGTTGTTAAGAGGAAGTATTCAACATATGAAAAGGAATTTTATGTTGTAATTCAATCTTTGAAAAAGTGGAGGAATTATCTTATCCCGAAGGAGTTTGTTTTTTATACTGACGACCAAGAATTGTAGTTTATAACCAGAAAAGAGAAATTGAACCAGAGACATGCTAGATGGGTAGAATTCATGCAGAATTTTACTTTTGTTACTAAGCATATTAGTGGAAGTGCTAACAAAGTTGTAGATTATTTGAGCAGGAGATGTTTGATCTTGTAGGAATTCCAAGTGGAGACTTTGGGATTTGAACACCTCAAGGATATGTATCAAGAAAACCTAGATTTGAAGGAAGCTTATGAAGAATGTGAGAACCCTTTTCTAAGAGACAAAATTCAATGGATGGATTATCTAATCCAAGACTAACTATTATTCAAGGAAAGCCAATTGTGTACACCGAAATGATAAATAGGGACAATTTGCTAAAGGAGAAACATAGTGGAGGATTGACTGGACATTTTGGCCATGATAAAACGTATGCGCAGATGAGTTATTCATACTATTGGCCAGGCATAAGGTATTATGTAAATCTTCTAGTATGCTAAAGGAAAGAAACAAAACACTGGATTGTATCAACCATTTCCTATTTCAAACAAGTTGTGGGATGCTATAAGTATGGATTTTGTTCTAGGATTTCCAAGAACATGAGGAGGGAGTGATTCAATATTTGTGGTGGTTGACAGATTTTTGAACATGTCACATTACATACCATGTTATAAAACTAGTGATGTTAGTCACATAGAAAATTTGTTTTTCAAGGAAATTGTGAGATTGCATGGGTTTCCCAGGAGTATAGTTTCAGATAGAGATACTAAATCTGTGGGACATTTTTGGAGGACATTGTGGAAGAAGCTGGGGACAAGTTTTATTTTAGTTCATCATATCATTCTTAGACATATGGATAGACTGAGGTAGTGAATCAAATTTTAGAGAATCTGTTAAGGAGTTTGGTCACTGAACATAACAATTAGTGTGATCAAATTCTACCCCAAGAAGAGTTTCCATATAATGGTTCATCGAATATGATTACTTGTAAGATTCCATTCCATATAGTATATGGGATGCATCCAAGAGGAATTTCATAATCGAGAAATTTGGGATGAGATGAAGTCTGATGTGGAGGAGCAGAGGAATTTGTTGCATAAATGCAGAAGTTGCATCATCATATCAAAGGAAAGCTACAAAATAATAGCCATAAATATAAAAACAGAGTAGATGAGAGGAGGAGAGAGGTGAATTTTGAAATTAGAGATCAAGTCTTAGGACACCCAAGGAAGGAGATATTTTTGAAGGGGAAATATAAAAAACTAAATATGAAGAAGATATGACCTTGTAAGATCCTCATAAAATTCTCTACAACTGCTTATGAGATTGAACTTCCAAAGGACATTGGAATATCACCAATATTCAATGTAGCAGACTTATACCCTTACAGGATCGATGATATAGAAGGGACATATGATCGATAGGAGATTCAGTGGAACAGGCAGATGCCCATAGCAAGAAGCCACATATAGAGAAGATTTTTTACCAAAGGATTGTTAAAAATACAAAGATAAACGTTTATTATGAGTATATGGTTAAGTGGAAATATCATCCAACAAAATATGATAGTTGGATAACTGAAACTGATATCCAGAAACATGAAAAAACAGTGGAGGAGCTCATGGATAGGATTCCATGAATCGTTTTGTGTAGAGGAGTATGATGCAGGAGCATTGCCATCAACGTTCAATCATGCCAAGTGGAGGACAACTCATAATCCAATGTGTGCATTCAAATTGGTTTTGGATCCCAATGAGAGCACATCACTTTAATGTTTTGAAAAATTTGTAATTAAAGACCTATAAGATTTTGAGGAAAGAGTCATTGTAAACAATCCAGGAGATTGTAATTTCTTTAATTCTTAAATGATTGTACAAATTTGGAGCATCGAATCCTATATATCTTGTAAATGTTCATTTATTTGTAATAAGATTAGTGGTAGAATGCTTTAATTGTAATGTGAAAGCACTAGGATAGTCAGAAGGAAGGCTCGAGAATCCCCTCCATGTGTAAATGTATCTAATCTATGCCCAAAATAGGTTGTTGAAAATTATTATATTTTCTATTGAGATCCTTATGATTACTATGGAAAAAGAGAGAATATGAGAGTTGTGGGAACGCTTGTAAATTTTTTCCTGGAGGAATATGATAGAGGAGATTTACTCCATATGTATGAGTTTCCATACTTCTGACTTATTTGGGTAATGTTGTGTTATCTATTTTCTGTGTTTATATGTTTGTGTGTATATTTCATGGTTGAATGAATGAACCTTTGGTGTTCTATAAGTTTCAATTGTTTCTCTTCTAAAATACTTGTGCAAGGAGTGCACAATGGCCACACAAGGTGTGCAAAGGAAAATTCATTTACAGACTCGATAACTCAAGTGCGATAGAGTGAATTTTGTAGGCTAAGTGAAAGAAGTGCACATATAATCATTTGAGTATATAAGTATAAAACAATAGACCCGTGCAAGGAGTGCATAGGGACAACACTTAGTGAATTATTCAGAGATTCTCAAGGAGTGCGCGTGAAGTTTTTTTCTAAGTCTCAATATTGGGAGAAGTAGCACAAGCTGTGCACCAATGTTAGAATCACTTAGAGTGACAAAACTTAGTAAGAATAGTGAGCGAAGGTCCTTGGCGAAATAATTCATTTTGTTTGGAGGTTTATTAGACGAGATTCGTTTGGGAGAATCCATATTTTTTCACAACCGTCAGATCTGGAGAAGGTGTGCGGATGTTAACCCTTAAAGTCCTTCAAACTTCACAAATTTGACAGTGTTAGTGTGTGTTTTTTGGAGGAGATAAATTTCCCAAAGTCTCAAAGTCTAAATTTAATCTAGACCATTTGTAGATGGGGGACACATGTTTTTAGATAAACTGTTTTCCAAAAGTCTGACTATCTAGTGAAATTGAAGTGTTGTTGACTCCCAAAGCTCTGAATGTTGGAGAAGATCCTGACTGTTTGCGTCAGGGCCATGTGTCGATAGATTGCTAGTGATTCGAGAATTTGAAATTCGAGGATAATCAAGGTGTAAATTTTTTTGGCTCGAGAACTCCCAAAGGCTCGAAGGCTAGAGTAGATATTGATCATCTGTTGTGAGGGACACATGGATCATAGATCCAACCCTTCGCTAGTTTGGTTTTTGGAGGATTTGAAGTGTTGTATCATGAAGATCTTTAAATCGCAGAGCCCAGAGTAATATTAGGCCTTCAATTGAAGGCAGACGTCAGCCCTCTGATTTTCTAGTTTATATTTCACGCATTCGGAGGTGTTGCACATTTAGACAGGGAAAACTCTCGAATCTCGGAGTCTTCTACTTTTTTGTGAATCATAGATCAAGGGGCAGTTTGTGAGTCATTGATCCCCACCTTTGCTTGAATAGTCACGAATACAACGTTTAGGAGGATTGTTGTATTTTGTAGTTATAACTCCCAAATCTCAGAGCTCCAAAGTGTCAGAGTTCTTGTAGGTTAAAGAGCTTAGCCCACATTTTTGGCCCCATGTCATGTATATTTCTCCGTTGACGTGATAAAACCTATTATCCCAAATTTCTAGGGATAAATAGGAGATCATGTCTTGAAGCCCATAAGTCCTAGACATAGAGTAGCAAGAGCAGGATTGACCTGAGTATTTCCTTGGAGGGCCCATCTTTCTTCTTCTTCATCAAACTTGTCCTGTCAGCAACAACAACATCCATCACCTTTGACTTGGAATTGTATCGGAGAAGACTCTTGCTCCATGAGGTAATTGGTCCAGGTATCATGGCATGTGTCATGTTTGATCATTATAACTTTCAGATATATGCAACAGATTCCTTTCATTTTTATCAACTACTTGGATCTTACACAAACCCACTTTACCATGGTTGGGGGGGATTGACGGGGTACCCTAGTAAGCTTGTACCCATAGGTTTTGATTAGCCACTAGGGGGGATTTTGAAGAGCCATCGTCTGCTCCCATCATATTATCATTTTTACATCTTATCTCCCATTCATATATCCCATTCCACTAGTTCGAACATTAGGATGAATTATTTGTGGGGTTACACCTTATCCTGTGAGAAGAAGGGTCTAAAGGCCTAGGGCGTAAAAGCAGTTGGTTAGAAATAAAAGCCGTAAAAAATAAAACCTATAGATGCCTTGCCCAACGATCCCCAAGAAGGCAATAAAAGGCCTCTTGATAAGAAACAAGAGGGACTCAAAGAAATATAATAAAACAAGACCTAACCAAGAGGATGGGGGGTATCATCATGAGCTAACCCATTATGTTCATAGGTACCTAACAATATGACATTTCCATTATCTGGTTACCACGCCAGGGTAGTGACCTTTGGTTTTATGGCTAAGGGAAAGGGGGTCTCATCACGAGCCAGCCTTATCATCTCTGTGAAAGTAATCGTGGGTAACACTATCAGCTCTGGTCACCACACCAAGGCAGTGTCCTCTAGTTAGACCTTGAAATAAAGAAAGAAAAAGAAATAAAAAAAGGAAAGAATAAAGGAAATAAAGGGCTTGGAAATAATTACATCCATGACAAGTACAACTCGCCTCCTACAAAGGCACCCATGGATAATATTCACCCCTGTCTTTCACTATGTCTGGACATCCTTTGACCACACCACCTCGTATTACATGGCTTGGGTGATATCCTTTGGAAACTTTCCTTTTCTTATGGATGTTGGCCCAATAGGGAATTTTGTCTTTTCTTCAGATTTGTATAGTAGGTCACTGTAATGTCTTTGAGCTATTGAATGATATGTTAGGGGTTTTATACATGCATTTGATAAAATTAATGATGAAATATGATTGACATTGCTATGATCCTGAGGACTAATGATCCCATGGAGGGTGAAGTTTTTGATGTGCAGGACCATGCCC
>JASDQU010501067.1:69584-90879 GCA_032191745.1 Picea mariana | reverse complement strand
GATTTCTTCTTTTCAATCACTTTGAATTCTTTGACCTTTTGGGGCTTCAAGCCATCATATGGGGGTCCTTCAACTTCATAGAGCCATAACTCTCAAACTGTGAGGAGTTATGTTACATTCCACATACCAGTAGAAATAGCATGCCAAGCACTATCCATCTAGGATAGTTTCACCAACAACTTAATTGATATTCATCTTATTAATCCACATGCAAGCATGGGTCCTCCAACCGCTCTTCTAGGATAACTCAATCCATAAAGCGTCTTCCTATGACGACTTTCACCATAAAGGGACCACTTTGGAGCTCATCCATTTGTGCACCTTATCAACCATGATAAGAAAATAATGATTCATCTTTACATCAATTCACCACTGCATCATATATATCAACTATGCATCATGTATCAATGACAACTCATTGATCCATATTCATCAATGCATCATATCGATGATCCATCTTTATCAATTGGTTTCCACTTGGACATCTATCATTCTCATCAAGGGAATCATATCAATGATCCATCTTTATCAATTGGTTTCCACTTCGACATCTATCATTCTCATCAAGGCATATTCATTGTTCATCAATCATCAATCAATCAATTACTTGACATCAATGAATGACATCAATCAAACCAAACCATTTACATCAATGACATATGATCCAACAATCTCCCAAATAATCAAACCATTGACATCAATGACAACATGATCCAACACGATGTTGTCCCCATTCAACAAAATAAAGAGCCTCTTCATCCATCTAAAGCAATGTCCATCAAAGTTGAAATCCATAATCTTCACAAAGTTGGTTTCATCTACCCCATCACATACACTTCTTGGGTCTCTAACCCTATCTCTATGAACAGAAAATGGGGCACCATTCACATTTGCACAAACTTTTGAGACTTGAACAAATCTTGTCCCAAAGAAAACTTCCTATCACCCTTCATGATCAAGTAATTGATTCTTGTTTCGGGCATGAGGTCCTCTCATTCATGCATAGATTCTTAGGGTATAATCAAATCCAAATATGCTATGCAGACCAATACAAAACCACTTTCACTACACCGTGGGGTACTTTCACATACTGTGTCATGCCCTTTGGCCTAAAAAATGCTAGAACCACCTTCCAACAGGTGATGAATTATGCCTTTCATGATCTTTCCCATCTCATCCTATCCTATTTGGACGATCTCATGGATATATCAAAGAAGTGATCCCAACATCTAGAAAGCCTTTGCAAGATGCTGAAAGTACAAGATTCATTTGAACCCTCTCAGGTGTTTCTTTTTAATCACATTTAAATGTTTGCTCAGATTAATTGTACCCCAATGGGGATTCATAGTTGACCCCCTAAAGGTCCACGTTATTAGTGAAATCCCTCCTCCCAACAATTTGCACTAGCTGCAAAGTGTACAAGACAAGGTCAAAAATTTTCACCACTTTGTCCTTGATTATGCCACTTGCACATATGACTTCTTATGCCTCTTACGTTAAGACATCCCTTTTCAATGGGATAACTAGGATTAATAGGCCTTTGGGGAATTGTAACCTATTCTCTCAAAATCCTCCTTGATCAGTCTCCTCAACTTCAATAAATATTATATCCTATACCTCGCTTCTTTAGAGGTGTAACATTCCCAACATCCAAGCCAAGTCTATTACTGTAGAAAAAGACTTAGCCCGTTAAAAAAATAATTAAAAACACCCCATACATATAACAAAAACCAAGGGGTAGAAGGTCAACAAAATTTACCCATGCATCTAGAACATTTATAAAAACATCAATGCACCCAGTAAGCACACAACAAACACACAACATTCAATAATCATTTACATAGACAAATAATCATAAATAAAAATTAAAACAATTATTTTATTTTAAATATAACCAAATGGCTACATACAAAGGGTGAACTTCCCAGCCATAGGCATTGCTATTCCAAAATCTCAGCAGTAAGCCACCCTCGAGCTAAGGCTATGAGTGTAATGAATCTGACTAAATATTGAGCATTTTTTTTCCTTAGTTTATTAGTCCGGTAATTCTATCAAACAATTGGCTTACATTCCCAAAATTTTACCCTTCCCAATTTATGATTCTATTACAGGCTGATAGCTATGTGTATGTGATGATAACAATTATTTACCACTTAACTCCCACACTATAATCCTTGACACAACTGATATAAATGGAAATATTCTACTATGTATGTGTTTACTGTAGTCTTTTAATAGGTAATGTATAAACACATATATACTTTGTTGAGAAGAGAATGAGCATTACAAATATGACCACAGAGATACCAATATATTTCTTCAGAAAATGAACAATTGATATTTATTAAATGCTAACCTTTTACAGTGGCTCCCAGATTTGATATATCAATGGAAATGTGAGTGCAACAAGGTGTTTAGAAGTTGGAAGGAACTTCCCTATGCAACCAACAAGTATAGATGAACTTCTATAAGGCCCGATGCCCACCAATCAAGGATATTAATCCCTTCTCTGCTTAGCTTAGTCTAGAAATGAGGGATTTGACCCAACAACATTTTTCACAGTTCATAGCCTTTAAGGATTAACAATTCACCCTCTAAATAATGATAACACAACTAGTAATGAAGTGCCTCTTCTAACTCGTTTTATCCTTGAGGAAAGGAGCCTCCACATCTAAATAAATCGCCCAAACTAATGGATAGACTCAGCCCAATATATAGACTCATCCTCCTTAGCAAGAAATGTGTCCAAGATGGTTGTTTCGGTCTCTCCTAATCAGGAACTCGCCCAAAATTCAAGAAAACGGCCCCTCCTTAACTATAACTTTACCCAAGCAGGGAAACTCATCCTTCCCTTAACCAACTCGACCACCATGAAGGAATATCCAGCCAATAGTAAAGGAAGTCGACCCACAGTGACTAGCTCAGCCAATGGACCATCAATATTAGCCACCACATAGAAATCTATGCCACCATTGAAGTACAATGAAGAAACCAGTGTGATCTCCTCCTTGGATGACTAGCTAGGGTGGATATGTTGCACCAACAAAACCAATTTCTGAAATTATCTTCTAGGGTTTTCGTCCCAAGAGTTCTATAGCCACAATGAGCTCTCTCAATGAGAAATTAGCAAATATCAATGCAAGAATGAGAGAGGGAGCCCTCCTTTTCCCCTTTTATTGTTTGTTGACTCTTTTTCAACCCTTTTACCCTTTTAATCAATTTAAGTGATGTTTCATGTTCTTCCCAAGTTAATTTAGGTGCTTTTCCCCTTTTCCCCTCTTTTAATTATCTAATGTTGTTTGTTAGGCACTTTTCCCTTTAAGACATTAAATAAATAATCACTTCCCTTCTTAAGGACTATAGCCTACGGGAATCACTTAGGGTACTGCGTACAAGTCCCATGATCATTCAAAAGGGGATATGACAATGCTCTCCCCCCAAGATTGCTTGTCCCCAACCAATTGCAGATTTGGGTTTTGAAAAATTTGTTCACTTCACTCTCTCAAGTGGCATATTCTACAGACAACTCCCTGCATTTGACCAGATATTCCCTGATTACCTCGTTCTGAAGCTTCTTTTCCCAAACCTGCAATACCTCCTCAGGAACTAGTACTAGCTCCCCCTCCTCATCCAAAGGAGCCAGTTCTGCTGAAGTTGTGATGTGTTGTCCCAACGCCTTTTTGAGACATGAGACGTGAAACACGTTGTGAATATTACTCTTTTCTAGCAACTCTAGCTCATAAGACACTTAACCAACTCTCCTGGTCACCCTATAAGTTCCATAAAATCATGGCTTAAGTTTCTCTGCACCACTCTTCTTCAGAGAAGACTATCTATATGGTTGCAGCCTCACAAACACCAAGTCCCCTACCTCAAAGGTGCACTCGACCCTATGTCTATCTGAATATATCTTCTGTTGGTTTTGCGCCATCTGCAGGTTATCCTTAAGAACATTAAGAATGTCTTGGCTCTCTTGAATCTAGTCTTTGACCTTGGGATCTCTATTGTCCCTAAACGCCAAGTCTACAAAGGACAAGACATCATATCCATATAATTGCTTAAATGGTGACATCCCCACAGACATATGATAAGTGGTGTTATAACAATGCTCACCCAAATGTAACCACTTAACCCATGTCTTCTGCTACTCGGTCACATAGTTACGAAAATATCCCTATAACCATTTGTTCACTATATTTGTTTAGCCATCTGTCTGTGGGTGGTAAATCGTACTGGGGGTCAACTCTGTGCCTGCGAGCCTGAAAAGTTCATGCCAAAAATCACTCATAAATCAAATGTCCCTGACACTAACAATATTTTTCAGCAACCCATGGAGCATGAATGTTTCCCTAAAGAATAAATATGATACCTGTACTGCCTTGTATTCTGAGGATATGGAAAATAAATGAGCGAACTTGGTCAACCTATCGACCACCATATAAATTCAATCTCGGCCCTGTGTCTTTGGCAACCTTGTGATGAAGTCCATGGATATGCTCTCCCATTTCTGCTCTGGAATGGGCAGTGGCTGAAGCAATCCTTCGGGGTGGGTCTGGTCCAACTTATTCTGTTGACAAGTCACACACTCCCTCACATGTCTCAATACATCATCTTTGAGGCCCTTCCATGAGAACCTCTCTCTGATTTTCCTGTATGTCTTGAAATATCCTGGATGCCCAGTTAAAGGTGTGTCATGCATGGCTTTCATAATTTTCTCCTTTAATTTGGACTCCGGGACCAAGTACATGCGATCCTTGTAGTAGATGATATCTTCTACCACCTTTTACCTGTCATCCTGTATGCTGTTATCCATGACCTCAAAAGCAAATTTTCTCTTGGAACACTCCACCAGGAGCTCGGATTTCCAATCCACATATATCTCTGATAACCTGCACAACTCAGGTCTTATGGATAAAGCATCAACAACTGCATTGTTCTTTCCTTTGACGTACTCAATATCGAAGTCATAGGCTTGTATTTTACTGACCCATTTCTACTACCTTTCATTTAGATCCTTTTTCCCCAAGAAGTGCCTCAAATTGTTGTGATCAGTCTTGACCACAAAACTCCCACCTACTAGGTACTGTTTGAAGTTTTCCAATGCATCCATTATGGCTAGCATTTCCTTGTCATAGATGGAATAAATTCTCTTGAGGGCGGAGAGCTTCCTGCTCTCATATGCAATAGGATTATTATGCTGCATCAAAACCGCTCCTATGCCCACACTAGATGCATCACACTCTAACACAAAGGGCTGAGTAAAATCAGGAAGTGCCAAAAAGAGGCAAGAACTCATCACTTCCTTCATCTTATCAAAGGTCTTCTGGGCCTCTTCTGTCCAAAAAAATTCCCCTTTATTCATAATATCTATAAGAGGGGTGGTCAACTGAGATAATCCTGACACAAAGCGCCTGTAGTAACTACAGATTCCAAGGAATCCTCACAAATGCATGATATCTTTAGGTGGTGGCCAATCTAGAATATCTTGTATCTTCTCCTTGTGAACCTGCACTCCATGTGCACTGACTATATGACCCAAGTAGAGAAACTCTTTCATACCGAATTCACACTTATATTCCTTTGCATATAAGGATTTCTCATCCATAATGCTCAGAATCTCCTCCAAGTGCGCCAAATGATCCTCCCAAGTTTTACTGTAGATCAAGAGATCATAAAAAAATACCAATAGGAACTTCCGCAACTGCTTCCTGAATATGTGATTCATGCATGACTGAAAATTGGCAGGTGTGTTGGCCAATCCAAAAGGCATGACCAAGAAATCATAATTTCCATAATGGCACTTGAAGGGGGTTTTATGAATGTCCTCCTTATAGACTCTGATTTGATGATATCCAGATCGAAGATCAATCTTCAAGAAGTACACTACTCCGTGCAACTTGTCTAGCAACTCATCGATCCTGGGTATAGGGTACCTGTTTTTATTGTTTTCTTATTCAAGGATCGATAATCAATACACATCCACATTGTCCCATCCTTATTCTTAACCAAGACCACCGAAGAAGTGAAAGGACTGGAACTGGGTCTTATGTTCCCCATGTCAAGAAACTCTTTGATTTCTATTTCTATTTCATCTTTGAACTTCTTGGGATGCCTGTACAGGGTGGTGATCACTAGTTTTCCCCCCTCTTTGAGTTTGATGGTGTGCTCAAAACCTCTGTTAGGAGGTCTCCCTGGAGGTATCTGCCCAAATACCTTGTCATGTCTGCTCAATAAATTCTGGATGTCAGCATGATAATGCCTTCTGCCTTCATCATCTATCCGGGATGTAATAAATCATTGTGCTGCATATAATACATCTCCATGTCTAAATATGGCTTCCATTATTTTGTTTGACACTACTGTAGGGGAATTTTTCACCATGCCTCACAGTACAACTTGTCTCCCTCTTGGTGTGAATAACTTCATGGTCATTTGTTTGTAGTTTGTGGTAATGTCCCCCAATGTTTGAAGCCACTGAACTCCTAACACTGCATCTGAATCTGCCACATCCACTACATAAAAGTCTTATGTCTAGGTGTAGTTACCAATTTCAAGGCCAATCTAGAAATTTTCTTTGTGCAAGACAAACTAAATTCGTCGGCCACCACTACTTTGAACCCCTCAAAGTCCTCTGTAGCTACTCGTCTCCTAGTCACCCATGCTGCATCAATAAATTTGTGGGTTGCCCCACCATCAATCAAGGCCATGACTCCCTGTCCCCTTATGAATCCTATAACTCTGAAGGTGTTGAATCTCAAGGTACCAGAGAATGAGGCTATGATAACCTCCTTGGCCTCCTCACTATGCTTCTCCTCTATCTCTTCCTTCTGTTCTTTGTCTTGCTCAAGAAAAACCTCAGGCTCCTCTTCCTCCTCGTCAAAATCTGAATGTACCTCAATATAATGGGCTTAACCCTTCCCCTAACACCTGTATCCTAGTACCCATGGATCTTTGTAGTGGAAACAAATATTCTTTCTCCTTAGCTCATTTCTTGTTTCCTTGTCCAACCTTTCCTTACCCGTACCTTCCTTCCTAGTAGGATTCTTATCCTTGCCTTTCTATGGAATAAAGGGTTTGGAAAAAAAATCGTTTTGGGGACTGCGCCCTCCATGTCCATTATCCTGACAATAGCATATTGCAAGGTCTCAGGCTTGAAATCCTTTACCCAACCACGAAGTAGTTCTAACAACCCCTCAATGAATAACATGACAAGCCTCTGCTCCGATATATCTGACACTGTCACTACTAGCTTCTGGAACTCTGTGATGAAAGAATCTAGGGACCCCTCTTGTTTGGGTTGTGCTAACTCTCTAAAGTGTAGATCTGGATCCTTTTTAGCAAAACTCTCCATTAACTTCTGAGTGAAGTCCAAATAGGAAGTAATAGTTGCATGTCCTAGCGTGACTAACCCATGGTACCAAAACTCATGGGATTCTCCATCAAGGTGAAGAGTAGCGAATTTGGTCACTTCGGCCTTGGTCATAGGGTAGAGCTAGAATTATGTATCTAGTTTTTGTACCCATGCCCTGGCTGTGCTTCTATTAAACCCATCGAAGGAAGGAATAGATAGCTTTCCCAACTTCCATACTAGATCCTTGTTCTGTTGCACCCTATTATGATCCCTTGGTTTATTCCTGTATTTTATTGTGCAGAAGTCCTTAAGTGACATGGCTACCTAAAAATCATCACCCAGGGCTTGATATTCTCTCAGATAGTCCTAAAAAGTTTCACCTGGAGCTTGCTTCACTTGATTTTACATTGGTTGGTTTCCCAAAAAATTGGGTAAAAGAGGTCGATGGACTGTTCTGCTAGTGGTCCTAGCACTAATTTGTATGGGGATCCTGGTATTGTTAAGTATGGGAGTATCATTATTGTTGTCGGCTTCATTATTCACATTAGACCCCCCTGCTCAGTTGTTACTCCCATGATTCTGATTGGTTTGATTGGTGAGGAACTGAGTTATAAGTTGAGTAAGTTGTTGTTGTCCAGCTGCTAAGATATCCAATATCTGCATTCCCATTTCTTCATTGGCATCGCCCATGTTTTCCACTTATCCAACCTTCAGTTGTTTTTCCCTTACTTCTTCTTCCACTTCAAAAATGTTTTCTTCGCCTCGTTGCCTTCTACTTCTGTATGTGACACCGAGAAATATAGTGTCTTCACCTCTCATGAACAACAAAACCCCTCTTCAGGCTAGCAGGAAAAAGGGCTTTGATACCACTATAATGAATCTTACTAAATATTGAGCATTTTTTTTCCTTAGTTTATTAGTCTGGTAATTCTATCAAACAATTGGATTGCATTCCCAAAATCTTACCCTTCCCAATTTACGATTCTGTTACAGGCTGATAACTATGTGTATGTGATGATATCAATTATTTACCACTTAACTCCCACACTGTAATCCTTGGCACAACTAATATAAATGGAAAAATTTTGTTGTGTATGTATTTATTGTAGTCTTTTAATAGGTAATGTATAAACACATATATACTTTGTTGAGAAGAGAATGAGCATTACAAATATGACCACAAAGATACCAATATATTTCTTCAGAAAACAAACAATGGATATTTATTAAATGCTAACCTTTTATAGTAGCTCCCAGATAAGATATATCAATGGAAATGTGAGTACAACAAGGTGTTTAGACATTGGAAGGAACTTCCCTATGTAGCCAACAAGTACAAATCAACTTCTACATGCCCCCACATCCACCAATCAAGGATATACAATCCATTCTCTACTTAGCTTAGTCCAGAAATGAGGGATTCGAACCAACAACCCTTTTCACAGTTCGTGGCCTCTAAAGATCAACAATTCTCCCTTTAAATAATGATAACATAGAAAGTAATGAAGTGCCTCTTCTAACTCGTTTTATCCTTGAGGAAAGGTGCCTCCACATCTAAATGAATCGCCCATAATAATGGATAGACTCATCCCAATGTATAGACTCATCCTCCTCAACAAGAAATGCGTCCAAGATGGTTGTTATGGTCTCTCCTGATCAGGAAATCACCCAAACCTGAAGAAAACGACCTCACCTTAACTATAACTTTGCCCAGGCAGGGAAACCCATCCTTCCCTTAACCAACTCGACCACCATGAAGGAATATGCAACCACCAGTGAAGGAAATTGACCCATAGTGACTAGCTTAGCCAATGGACCACCAATCTCATCCACCACATAGAAATATATGCCACCATTGAAGTACAATGAAGAAAATAGTGTGATCTCCTCCCTGAATGACTAGATAGGGTGGATATGTTGCACCACCAAAACCAATCTCTGAAATTATCTCCTAGGGTTTTTGTCCCAAGAGTTCTACAACCACAATGAGTTATCTCAATGAGAAATTAACAAATATCAATGCAAGAATGAGAGAGGACGACCTCCTTTTTCCATTTTATTGTTCGTTGATTCTTTTGCAACCCTTTTAATCAATTTAAGTGACATTTCATATACTTCCCAAGTCACTTTAGGCGCTTTCCCCTTTTTTCTCTCTTTTAATTATCTAACTTCATTTGTTAAGTACTTTTCCCTTTAGGACATTAAATAATTAATCAATTCCCTTCTTAAGGACTATAGCCTACGTGAATCACTTATTTTACTGTGTCCAAGTCCCATGATCATTCGGAAGGGGACATGAAAATGAATACACAAGGAGATCTGGCCCTTTGGTTGTCAATTCTCCATACTCAACAACCCAAAACTCAGGTTCTACTCCTATAGTAGTTTCAATCCACAATATCTCTCTTATCCATAACCCGCACAACCCAAAGAATGCACCCCCTTCATTTCTCATAGTCCCTTAGGTTGTACCATTCATTTATCGGGGCTTCTAGTGCACTTTGTTGGCCATGAATCTCTTATCTAGGGACTTCAAGAACTCTATGTTGTTTTAGGAGTTCTCATAGTAACCTTCCCAAGGCTCTTGAATCATTTCCTCAATGGGAAACACACTACTGGCTTACAACCTATTTTATAGGCACACATGCCTCATTTTTAGCATAAAACATAGCCCAAAAATGGTTTCCTTCAAGCATATCATGGCTGGTGCTCTTCCCAACACTCAACTCTTCTCTTGTTTCCCAAAATCTGCCTGCAAAAATTGTCTTCCCTGACAATACAAATTTCCTCCCCAAATCAGTTGACTTCTCACTCTACCCAATTTTGATTGTACTTTATCCCCATGCTCCCCAATAACTATGGGATGTGACTCGTCACACCCACCCTCTTACATTAAATAAATGATTATCTTGGGAACACTCAACAAAAAAATTGAAGGTTTACACAATGATAATAATTCAGGAATGTGGGTTGGATTAATACCCATAAAAAAAATCCCCCTTGGACCCCTCTCTCTTGTGGAATCATATCCCCCCATCATTTTCATCCTTCTCGTATCGTAGCTAGGGATAACTATTTTTTATTAATCATTTAAATATTCATAACATACAATTTGTCCCTTGGGCATATTAATCAATACAGACTCTTTTCTTCAATCATATCGGCTCACCAACCTAATTCACATTTATACAATTACATTATAATTTGAGGGAATTAAAACTAGGGATGTTACATTCCCCTCTCCCTTATTTTTTCACCGTCCTCGGTGCACAACACCACCCGGTGTGCATACAATTACATTTCTAGGATCTTTGGCCATGAATCAACATATATGCTCTCTAGTCTAATATCACACAAGCATCCTATCCTAAATATAAATACATAGACACTTTGTCCCCCAAAAATCACAAATACATAGGTGCTCCGGCCCCAAAACATAGGTACATAGGCTCTTTGGCCCCCAAACATAGGTACATAGGCTCTCTGGCCCCAAAACATAGATACATAAACCACTGGAATTCTCCTACAACTATCTCGATTTCCACCAACTCTCTTCCACCAACCTACCCAACCCAAGGAATGTACACCCTTTGAGGGAATTAAAACTAGGAATGTTACATTCCCCTCTCCCTTATTTTTTCATCGTCCTCAGTTCACAACACCACCCAGTGTGCATACAATTACAATTCTAGGATCTTTAGCCATAAATCAACATATAGGCTCTCTAGTCTAATATCACACAATCATTCTATCCTAAATATAAATACATAGACACTTCATCCCCCAAAAATCACAAATACATAGGCGGTCTGACCCCAAAACATAGGTACATAGGATCTTTGGCCCCCAAACATAGGTACATAGGCTCTCTGGCCCCAAAACATAGATACATAAACCACTAGAATTCTCCTACAACTATCCCGATTTCCACCAACCTACCCAACCCAAGGAATGTACACCCTTCATTTCTCCTAGTCCATCATGATGTACCATTCTTTTGTCAGGGTTGACCCAAGGAATGTGCCCCCTTCATTTCTCTTAGTCCATCGGGTTGAAAAATTCATTTATTAGGTTCTTTCAGGCACATGTGATTGTGAATAATACTACTGGGAACTCAAGGGAACTTTCTGCTAGGAAAAATACCAGGAAAATAAAATAACTAGCAACAACCTTGTTGCTATAGTACAACCCACACAGGAGTTCACTCTTCAGGCCTGGCAACCTGGTTCTTCTACAATGAAACTCACACATAGGAGTTCAGTCTTCAGGCCTGAAAACCTAGTTCTTCTGCAATCCTAACAAGTTTCTTCTTCTACAAGCCTGACAACTTACTTCTTCAAGTTGTACTCACCCTTTAGGCCCAAACATCCTTTTCACTGTTCTATAGTGGCTCATGTGATCCATCATTTTCCAAGGTGTTATTGCATAGACAAATGCCAAATTTTTGCTAGAATTCCATTAAAAATATGTAACCTATGGAAATAATCCCATTTGCATCAAATGCATGCAGTCAACATGAAAAATCATAATAAATTTTTAAATTATAATTTTCAAATATGTTTTATATAGGAAAACAAAATTTCCAAAACATGAGTTTTTTGCTCATAATTGTTTGGCTATTGCAGTGGTAGATATCAATCTTCCTTATGGGCTTACATCCATACCATACCTAATACCATTTCCCTTGCAATTTTCTCAATGTCCATGTAGCCAAACAAATTGTTAGTATATCATAACAATCTTCAATTATTACTTTCTCAAATTTGTTTCATACAGGAAAATAAAATTTCCCAAGCATGAGATTTATGCTCATTATGTTTGGTTCTTGCAGTTGTAGATATCGATATTACTTATGGGTTTACATCATTTCCATATCCAAGACTAATCTACCTACAATTTCATTAACTTTCTTGCAGCCAAACAAGATTGTTAGCACTCATGTACATTTTCAGCAGTTCATGAAATGATTTTAGAATTATAATTTACCTAATTCAATAATTTCAATCCATTATTCACATTAACAATGGAATTGAACCATTAATCATATTATTTAGAATGAAGTTATCATTCATTGTATATGCATCATCAAGATACCAAGATTTTCATAATGCAATCAAACTTTACCAATAAATAAAAACCAATGTGCCAATGATCATGGCCACATCTACACAATTCATCCTTGCATTGATTCCGAAATACCATATATCCATGTCACATATTCCACCATGTGAGTTGGAAAGTATATCCCACAATTTAACACATTATACAACTCTTCCCCACTTACTTGTCTGATCATTTGGATACCTTCCTCTTCAACCCATACACAACACTAGGAATATAATTCTCTTAGTGCTCTCTCCTGTTGGCAAAGAGGTTGCAGTTCAAACATCAGTTGTATAGGGGGGAATCTATCATGCACTTGTATGGATCTATATTCTTTCCATTTCCAAACATGTCATGGTATCACCCATGACCATTTCTAATGGCATTCATGGCTACAACATGAGTAATCTCTCCTAACTTAATCTTGGTTATGTTCTCATAACCAACATAACAAAATATGCGACTAAATTTATCATAAATTCATTCAAGCATGTGCGTACTCAAGGCCTTATACCTTTACATCAATTTAAAATATTGAAATTTGACTGAGGGAATTCTTACCTCAATTCTATGAATCATTTATGCATCATAACAACCCCAAATGCATAGATGCATGGCTATTATTAATTTACTTGATGCTACCTGACTAGCTGATATTGTTGTGGCAGCTTGCAAGCTCCTCTTTATTGACCTATTTATCAACATCTTACCATCCCCATTGTCTTCACATGGATGGTTTTCATATGTAGCAACAATAACATCTTTAACCATGCTTTACATAATTTCCTGGATACACAATCCATCATTAGTTTTATTCAATATCACAACATCATCAATACATGTATATATATCAACATACTACTCTTAGTCTGTTATCATGCCATATACATGTCTAGACATGTCCATATGCACAATGCACATCAATATTGATTAATAATTCGATCTCAACATGCCTACTCCATGCACATGCATTCTAGATTTATTATATGCATCATACATCCTTTCCATTATGCACTCCAATGCATATTTATTTCAACTTTATTTATTTATTTTATTTTGTTTTCATTGTAGATAATTGTCCTTGAATCCTTCTAGATCCTTCCTACTCCGTGCTCATCGATTCTGCTCATCTGTGCATCACTAATCCCTATTATGAACCTCTATCAAAGACCAACTTGTCCATTCTGCATTTTCATCCACTGGATCCACTAGTGTTGTCATCTCATAGATGCTTCTTTTATGAAGAGAATCTTGTCCAAAAATATTTTTGGCTAAAATAATTAGTATTCATAGTGTTGTAACATGCACTACTCCAACTGAATATTAACTCTACAATCTAATTATCCACTCCCCATTTCCTTGACCAAACCAGTCTTGAAATACCATTCTCATTTATTGACATTTCAACATTTTGAAATGTTTCTTTTATGTTCTCTTTTCCAATACCCTCCTCTATCCATAGATTTTCTCAACTTAAATACTTCCCTTAACTTCATTGAGTGATTCACAGTGAGTCACTACTTGGCCACTCAATACCACTCTTCTCCAAATGGAATGATACACTCTTCTGTGATGCAACATCCCACCTCAATAGGGTGTGCTGACCTCCTGGTCTCTGGATCTTCTCACCCTCGAGTTGTATTAGCTCTTTCGGGTCCCTGCCAGAACCTCCACTAAACATTTCCACAGATCCTTATGACGAAACCCTACCCACGTGAACAAGTACCAGGTGCAAGCTCCTCTCATGTGACCACGGGCTGTGATCACAAGCCTAACCCAAAAGGCGCGTCGCGATTTCACGTGTCGAGTCTTTGCAAGGGAGCCACCCTGACTCTCCCAACCTTCGAGTCCTAAAAGGGGCCTAATACTTGCTATATCCTCCCTTAACTTTAACCATATGACCCCTCACTATGACCTGGGGCCAAATCTCCTAAGTGCGTAGGGATTTCGCGACTCGCGACTTCTGAGAGAAGATTCCTTCACACTCTCGACTCCTGAAATGTTGATATTTTAGAGCGCCAAATCAATGACTCACACTCCTCCATATCTAACGACCACTATCAAATCGTGAACTCGAGACTCGCGAATTCCTAAAATTCTACCCTTTGACTTGTCTGATGTCCAAATCAGTGAAACGTTGATCCCTCGCCACGCGTCATCTTTCAATGGATAGTTTCGATGATTTTGGGACTTTGCAACTTTGCAAAGCCCTCTCTCCTGTGCAACTCCAAAGGGTTAAACCTCATGCACGTTCCTCTGGATCCAACAATTGTTGGTCCATGTGCTCAGATCCAATGACTGAGATATGTTTCCTCCTGCCTAGACATAAGATTTTGATGGTCC
Organism: Picea mariana; assembly: GCA_032191745.1. NCBI lineage: Eukaryota > Viridiplantae > Streptophyta > Pinopsida > Pinales > Pinaceae > Picea > Picea mariana. The sequence goes on along the minus strand of JASDQU010501067.1, from coordinate 76,082 downwards.
ATATCACTCCTCTATAGCTGGTCTAACAATAGTTGTCGCTCCTCCTCCTGAGCTTCTGAACTTGAAACAAGTTCTCTCTGTGCGTTCTCCTTGCGCTTTGACTGGCCCTCAACTGGATGTCTTCAAAACTTCATCTAAGTGTTGGTCTGGTGCACTCCTTGCATAGTTCTTCCTCTAGAGTATTCAACAAATATGATTTCCTCCTTGAGCTTCAACTTCTCAGACCTCAAAGGTCTCTGTCCCTTCTGTCCCTCGAAGAGATGCAAGTTCCCTCTTGGCGACTTCCTCTCAAGCACTCCTTGCTAATCTTGCAGAGTATTTAGTAACTCCATGAGTTTCTTCTCCTTGACACTTCTCTTCTCACTGAATTCAAAACAAAGTTCCTTGGTGCACTCCTTCCACTTGCTCGATGCCCACCTGATAGAGATTTACAGAATCCTCAACGATTTTGTCTCCCTATGCCTTCCCCTGCACAGTCCTACCTCCAAGGTGTTCAATAACCTTGAGGATATTCCCTTGAGATTATGATTCCTCTGGTGCACCCTCCTGGAATGTTCTTGCCTGAATTCCATAGAAATCAGATGTGTACTCTTTGCACTGGCTCATAGAGTCTTCAACACTCTATCATGCAACCCCTTGCATTTAGCCACAACGAACCTAGACTGAAATCAGAAACTCATAGACAACAAATTTTGTCTATAACCCGTGGATGGAACCTATCATACATCTACAACCTAAATGTATAAACACATAAATATGACATTCACCAAATACACATAAACACACAAAGAATCTCATGTAGAAAAAACTACTCTTTGTATTAATATGAATGTCCAATTACAATATGGGTAAGCTCAAACTACAACAGAGTCTTGGCTCTCTCTTCCTTCTCTAACATAATCTCATCTACCTTATTCACTAATGAATCTATATACAAATATCTCTTTACGAAAGGGGGATCCTCGAGCTCTTACCTCCATCTCACCTACTCTCATTAAATTACATTGAATTACAATCAATGACTGTCTAGTTGGACTCAGATCTAGATATCCTCAACCTTACAAACATTTAAATAAAAATTCAAACTTTGAAATGAGGGCTGATGCCTCTCTCCTCCATTAAATGCATGCTGCGTTTCTTGGCTAGCTAGCGCGTTCCTTGTTGAAGTGATGATCACGCATCATACTCCACTGCTGCGAAAAAATTCATGAGCTTGTACTCATGAGATTCCCAACTCTATTGTTGAAATCCTCCTGGATCCCAAACTGTTCTTTGGAGCTGTCCATCTGCTCCACCGCCTTGTTGTTGTTGTTGCTTCTTCCCTAATGCTATGAAAGGAGTCCTTCTACTCAGCTTCTCCTTACTGGAAGTATCATGTGCCGACCTCAACATCAGCCTTTTGATTTCTTCTATATCCCTATCTAGTTGTTCCAATGTCTGGCTCTCTTTATGTAGTCTTCTCCGCTGCACTCCCTCCTCATTGATGGGAAGATCAACTTGATCCACCTTGTGATTTTATCCATCTCTTGTGGTCTTGAATTGTCACTTTGCTGTAGAATTCAGTTCTGCAGTCTCATCACTGGGCTGCTGCTCAACCTCCTCCTCTGACATCTTCACTGTCAGCTCTCCTGCTGGCATATCTCTAGCTTCCTCCAACTTCTCCTTGGGCTGGTATGCTCCATATGTATCCAACATGATCTGTTGGATGTGTTGAATTTGCACTATCACCCTTCTCTCTAGGGATTCCAACTCTTCACATAGATCAACTAAATCCATGTTGTCTTCTTCCTCCTCTTCTGCAGGTTTCAGTGCTACAATCATCTTCTGGTCATATTCCTGGCTGAAAATTTCGAACAATTCTGTTGAATGCTCTTTTCCCTCTACTAGGGAAAACGCTAGTTTCTTATCCTTCTCTTATTCCTCCATGAAAGTCACTATTATATGTCCTTCTCCCATTGTTTCATCTACAACACATGCTCTGGTCTCAACTGGGCTGCCTGGTAGGAATATCTCAATTCCCCCAATGATCAGGATACTCCTCTGATCCTCCTCTGTCAACATTCCTTGTTGATCCAAACTCACCTTTGAGTTCATGATACTATCAGACAGTCTCATCTCCTCTCCCTTGCCCACCTAGCTATCTGGGATTTCTGCCTTGCCCTCTTGATAGTCCATGATATCCTCCAATGATCCCATCTCATTGCCCACTTGGAAATCTAAACTTTCCTCACTACTCACCTGGCAGTTTCTGAGACCCTTCTCTGATCTCTTGTCCTCATTATCACTGAGACTCTTCCCAACTTCTGGCTCATAGATGTGACCCATATCCTCTTCACCTCTGAGGCTTTCAACACACCTCAGCCACATTCTCAACAACCTTCGTTGTACTCTCGTAAACAATTTATGAATGGGCCACTTCACCTTCTTCTTCATGGGCCACTCATACGCCCAATGCACTTTATCATCCTGCTGCATCTTAAATGCAAGCTTCTCCATTCGTGCTCTTATCTTGCTAAGCTCTTGGTCCATATCAACCTTTATTTTATGCTGGTGGTCTTTTCCTTGACCACTCCTTTGGCCTTCAATATCCATCCTGTTCTTCTACCTACCCTCCTAGAAAGTTTTTTGTTTACTCTGCAGCTGAGAGAATTCCCAGCTCCTTCTACAACCCACCTAGCTATCAATTGTCTATTGCGGACTTGCAACAATCCTTCACACAAAGTCTTAGTAACCTGCCTTCAACTACTGATACCACTTGATGGCACTGATCTGTTTCTTTCTCTCTATTTCCTCAACCTATAGAAATCAATTATGTGTAGGCTTTGATACCACCTGGCGCAACACCTCACCTCAGTAGGGTCTGTTGACCTCCCGATCTCTGGATATTCTCACCCTCGAGCTGGATTAGCTCTTCTAGGTCCCTGCTAGAACCTCCACTAAACAATTCCATAGGTCCTTATGACAAAACTCTGCCCATGCGAACAAGCACCAGGCGTAAGCTCCTCTCATGCTACCACGGGTTGTGACCACGAGCCTAACCCAAAAGGTGCATTGCGATTTCACATGTCATGTCTTTTCAAGTGAGCCACCCCGACTCTCCCGACCTCCAAAGTCTCAAAAGGGCCCTAGTAATTTCTATCTCCTCCCCTAAATTTAACCATATGACCCCTCTCTATGACTTGGGGCCAAACCTACCGAGTGCATCGGGATTTCACGACTTGCGACTTTTGTGAGAAGCTTCCTTCACACTCTTGACTTCTGAAATGCCGATATTTTGAAGCACCAAATCAATGAATCACACTCCTTCATATTTGATGGCCACTATCAAATCACGAACTCAAGCCTCACAAATTCCTATAATTCTTCCCTTTGACTTCTCTGATGTGCAAGTCAGCGAAACAATGATCGCTCGCCACGCATCCCCTTTTGATGGATGGTTCCGATGATTTCGAGACTTCACAACTTCACAAATCCCTCTCTCCTATGCAACTCCAAAGGGTTAAATCTCATGCAAGTTCCTCTGGATCTAATGGTTGTTGTTCCTCGTGTTCAGATCCAACGACTGAGATTTGTTTCCTCCTTCCTGGATGTATGATTTCGATAGTCCAAATTGCTCCTCTACAGTTGATATAACAATAGATGTCACTCCTCCTTCTGAGATTTGTCTTTCTTCCCCAAATTGGAAGATTTTGATGCTTCGAAGGTCTCAACCTTCGATCTACCTCCTGTGAGCCCTGTGAATTTGGGTCTCGACTTCCATTTTCCCTCCTGATATTTCATCAATGGAACTTCACCTCGACCCTAGCACAATCCTTGCGCTCTGCACGCAGCATTGTGCTATCCTTCCTGAGCTTGTCTGAGGTTTGGACCTCGAAGTGTCTCGACCTGTTGTTCCTTTATGTTGGAACTCTGTGCATGAAGCTACTATTCCTCCTAAGATTTTTATTGCTCAGATTTCTGAGGGAATCGACCCTTGTGGATCTTCCAAAATACTTCTGGTGCCCCCCTGGCACGCTTCTGCGCTCAACCTCCTGAGCTTCTGAACTTGAAACAAGTTCTCTCTGCACATTCTTCTTGCACTTTGATTGGCCTTCAACTCGTTGCCTTCAACTCTTCGTCTGAGTGTTGGCCTGGTGCACTCCTTGCACAGGTCTTCCTCCAGAGTATTCAACAACTCTGCTTTCCTCCTTGAGATTCAACTTCTCAGACCTCAAAGTTCTATGTCCTTTCTGTCCCTCGAAGAGATGCAAGTTCCCTCTTGGAGAATTCCGCTCAAGCACTCCTTGCCGATCTTGTAGAGTATTCTATAACTCCGTGAGTGTATTCTCCTTGAAAATTCTCTTCTCATTGAATTCGAAACAAAGTTCCTTGGTGCACTCCTTGCACTCGCTCGATGCCCACCTGGTAGAGCTTTACAAAATCCTCAATGATTCTATCTCCCTGTGCCTTCCTCTGCACAGTCCTACCTCCAAGGTGTTCAATAACCTTGAGGCTATTCCCTTGAGATTATGATTCCTCTGGTGCACCCTCCTGGCATGTTCTTGCCTGAATTCCATAGAACTCATATGTGCACTCTTTTCACTGGCTCACAGAGTCTTCAACACTCTGTCATGCAACCCCTTGCATTTAGCCACAAAGAACCCAGACTAAAATAAGAAACTCACAGACAACAAATTATGTCTATAACCTACATATGGAACCTATCATACATCTACAGCCTAAATGCATAAACACATAAAGATGAAATTCACCAAATACACATAAACACACAAAGAATCCCATGCAGGAAAAACTGCTCTTTGTATTAATATGAATGTCCAATTACAATATGGGTAAGCTCGGACTGCAACAGATTCTCGGATCTCTCTTCCTTCTCTAACATAATCTCATCTACCTTATTCACTAATGAATATAGATACAAAGATCTCTTTACAAAAGGGTTCTCCTCGAGATCTTCCCTCCATCTCACCTACTCTCATTAAATTACATTGAATTACAATCAATGGTTGTCTAGTCTGAATCAGATCTAGATATACTCAGCCTTACAAACATTTAAATCAAAATTCAAATTTTGAAATGAGGGATGACACCTCTCTCCTCCATTGAATGTGCATTGAATGTGCTGGCTAGCTGGTGCGTTTCTGGTTGAACCGATTCTCCTGCATCACTTTGTTTGCATATGTACCATATTCCATTGCACACTCTCATAATGAAGGAAACTCTCTTTCTCTAAATACTTTTAGACACAAGTATCTAAGCCATATATTAACAATTCCTTTTTCCTACATTCTTATACTTGCACATAGATATGACTCATCCACTCCACAAGTCACACCTCATCTCATGATATCCTTTATTTTTTTTCTCTTGCAAAAAGCTATGTAGTGTTCACCAAATTTCTACCATTCAAGGCTACAGAGTCCTCCCTTAACTCTTGGTGCATGAAAATGACATTATTCACATGTTGGCTTCATATTCATGTGAGTTTTATATTGATTCTCCTTTTTAATCCATTCAGGCTCTGTAGTAGTTGAATACTAATCTTGGCTCTATTATTCTGAGTCCTTGTCAACCTTTCAATACTTGATCTGCAACCCTGCACTTCTCACTGAAGCTCTTTGATTCCTCAAACAAATGTACAAGCTTGACCTTCTTCCATGTACAATTAAGATACTTCCTTTTAGGTTCCATCTCTTCTTCATAACATGTCAAGCATAGAACCATCTTCTTCTTGACGTGTCTTCTCAACAATTTCCCTTTTGAAGATTACTTCCCTATTTATGTTCTCCTTGACTTTCCGTCCCATTATACGTTGGAGATACACTAAGTGCCCTTGAAATGTACTCAAAATTCTCTATATGCATAAGAAATTGCCTTTCATTGTTGTCATAGTTATTTGAGTGTTGAAATATACTCCAATTGACTTAACATCCACCTATGATACCTTTTTCCACTTACCTTGACTATTCATGGACTTTGTTACCTCTCATTGGTGTCTAATTGCATCCAGATAGAACAAAACTACACATAATGGAATTTTCACTCTCTCATCCAATGAGTGATATACCCTTGCACCATGTTTTCTATTAGGCACTCTAACACAGGGAATGTACTACTCTAATTATTCATAGAATAATTCCTATATACAATGCACCTTACCTTAATATATGCATTATGACCCTATTTATTAGAACACTACCTTCTTGGATTCTCAATTTACCTAGTTGAACTTGAATCATATCTTAACATTCTTCCTTCTTGGCCTATGATCATATTGTGAAAAAACCTTGAAATAACACTCTCTCCTTGAGTGTCTCTTCTCATCCTTGACACCAAGGTTCAAACCCTTTTACCTGCTATTTAAACCACTTTTCATGTTCCCATTCTTTGCACCTCCATGTGTACCTACTGCACATGAAATATAATGAATTCTAGATGGTCCTTCTTATTCATCATCCACATTTGATATGCACATTTGTAATATATCATTATTTTATC
>JASDQU010501067.1:45881-56489 GCA_032191745.1 Picea mariana | reverse complement strand
AATAGGCTGAAACTGTAAAATGTAGTGGAAAACAAGCTTGCTAGAATGGTGGTGGCTTATCTCTAAGAAGAGATGTGACGACTGTGCTCATTCACAAGAAGATCATTACAATGAGGCTCTGAAGGAATTTTACAATAAATAGGAATGTCAAAATCCCTAGACATCCAAAAACCTAACGCTAGGAGATGAAGCGCCAAAAGTCACGTGGGCCTCGTTTGGGTAAGTTAGTCCATCAACTTCCTGAGGTCGTAACTTTTTCATATGATCTTTGTTTTAGGCACAAGATAGCTCGTTGGAAAGGTATAACCAAGAAGAACAATTTTCGACTGGCCCAGGTCAATGCCTTATTTTGTTAATTGGGCCCCAAATCCCCAAAAAACGTCGTTTAGGGCCTCAAAATGACCCCGGAAGTTTGGAACCCCAAAAACTACCGAAAAACTGCGAAGGTGGAAAACTATTTTTCGAGCTAGTGGAATAGGTGGGTGGCCACCAATATCCACCTGGATCAGCAATTCACAATTATGGGTGAATATATGGATCATTATATCCAATATGTTTCCAATGAATATTTTCTTTCTCAAATCTGAGCTCTATGAAAAAAGTTATAGTCATCTGAATATTTCTAATTTACCCCTTTTGTACACTTTTCATTCTGGTGCAATTAATCCTATACACCAAATTTTGCCACTTGTAGAAGTAAATATTTCAAGAAACATAGAAACTTTTATATGAGACACATATATTAATTATTATAGGAAAATCATAAAAACTCTCATATCATCAATCCGATCTTCCAATAAAAAACTACAACAATCTGGAAATGACAACTTTGTCATTTTTTCTCCCCTTTTTTCCAGACTTAGAATCTTTAGCCAAACTGGCTATCTCCCAAATTGTGCACTTCTGGAAAAATTTCACTCAATAAAATTTATATGGATTGATGATTGTATAAAATGTCGAGTACATAAATTTTTCCAGTTTTTCCATCCCGGGACCCTTTTCCTCCTCTGAAAATCCCAAAAATCCCCATAAAGAGGTCTAGAATAGTGGATTTTTCCCTGTTTCAACATCTCCATTCCAAACCCCTTTGGATTTATTCAATTCCTTCCTGGGATATTTCCATGCCTGCTTTCTGGACTCTCTCCAAGAATTTTAGTTTAATCTAGGTCTTTGCCAATGATCTGGACCTGAATCTTTAAAAAACACTATTTTGCAATTTTTGACAAATCCAAGAAGGAATGAGTAATGACCCTCTCTCTCTCTCTCTCTCTCACTTTTTTATATATCCTCACTACGGAAAAGAACCGGAAGTTTCATATCAATCGTAAATAATCTACTCTAGTTATGTCCAAAGTAAGATTTTGGCTCCAAACTTAGTTTTTTTTTAAGACTAAGGACAATTATTCCTATGTGGCATCTTTGTTGACATGGTTTCTGATGTGGCATTCCAAGTCCACATGGCACCTTGAGTGATTTCATGTCATACTCCTGGACAATTTATCCCTTCCTCGTCAACCTTCTCTCTCTTATTTCTCCTCTTTCTCTTACATTGGCCTTAAACACTAATAAAATATTAATATTTTACAGGCCCAACTGACACACATATGACCCCAGATGGGACAAGGGCCCCACCTTGACTGAAATATTCCACATGGCACCCCTTTCATTTTTCACGGGGATGGATGGGTCACATCCCATACCTTTACCTTGGTGTGTGCAATTTTTCACATCTCATAGATCTGATGACTGAGATATGGCAAGATCAACGATGGAAAGGCCTTGTCGCATCCCAAACATGCACGAGATTTAAACAACCTTTCAGTCATGCCAATATTTTCGTCTTGATACATGGCACAATCTGAGTGGTGTTGCATGGTATAAGGCCATGTCTTGATATTATGGTAGCTTCAGGAGGTATGAACCTCAATTGTGACCTTTGACAAGATTAGAATGTTCCGGAAGAAAGCACATAAATGAAAGTAACCCTAGATGAGATGTCGTCTGAAGAGAGATAATTAATATGAATTAATTAGTACCCAAAGAGATAAGTTGGCCCAGGCAAGTCTGCTAGGAATACTATAAATACAGGGCGTCAATCTCTCATCTGACACACTTCTCAGAATTGCAAAAAGCCAGTTCTGTGCACTGCAGTCTAGCAATCTTGTGCGCAATTCATGGGGAAGGTGCTGTGCAAGTTTTGGGTGGGACTCTCAGATAAGCTTTGGTTACTTCTTGCTTGGTGCATTATCCTTTCTTGGCTATTGAATTGCTACCAGAATTCTTCTCTTTGTTAAGGTCAAGGTGCTCGGAGGGTGGCTTCGGCCTATGGTTGGGTGACAATAGTGATATTGTCAATGGTAAAACAAGCACATTCATTCATATTCTAATAGGTTATGGACCCACACCTCCTTCATTCAGTCTAACCACTGGAAGGAAACATAACCATTAGGATATTGAGCTCGCTGAGGAATTGCCACTAGGGTTACTAGTAGGAGCAGTTGCAAAACCCCTAAATCTTAGATCTGGCACCTTGTGATGGAGCATCTCGCTCAAGGAGAAGATATTCAAATATGCCCTCTCGTTCATTGCACCTTTTGGCTCTCTCAGAAGATAGAAATGTCAAATTTGAAGTTTTGGATCGAGGCATGACTAGCTACCAGTCAACCGAAGACATGAGTGAAAAGATCAGTCTTCTACACTACTCAACACTCACTGGAATGATTGAAAATGACATGTGGATAATCAATAGTGGAGCTTCTAGGCACATGACGGGAGATCAATCTAGACTCTCAAATATAAACGAGAAGAAGACATCGTACAAGGTAGATCTTGGAGACAAAAGTACTTACCCAGTCGAAGGATTTGGACAAGCTTCCGTCAAGTTGAAAACAGGTAACAATGTTCATTTAAGCAATGTTTTATATGTACCCGGTTTAGAAAAGAATCTTGTATCCATATCTTTCCTAGAAGAAAAAGGAAACATAATAGCTTTCGTAGATGGAAAAGTGTTATCTTGGCATAAATATTCTAGCATAGAGAATGCTAGGGTTATTGTAAGTCGTGAAGGAAATCTATATAGACTACAAGGAACAAAATGAAGAAGCTCTCGTACATGACGAAGTAAATCCCAATGAATTTTGGCACAGAAGGTACACTCATATTAATTATCAAGCATTACCTTTTCTCAAAAGGATGGTTGAAGGAATACCATAATTTCAATCTACACATGAAGGAATTTGCAAAGGATGTGCTCTTGGGAAGAATATCAAGAAACCATTCCCAAGAAGCAACAACAGATCTAAGGAGATTCTAGATATGATACACTCAGATGCTTGTGTTCCAATGCCAGTCAAATCTCTAGGAGGATCTCTTTACTACGTAATCTTCATAGATGATTATTCAAGAAAGAATTGGTTATATCTACTGAAGAAAAAAGACGAAGTATTCAACAAGTTTCAAGAATTCAAAGAAGAAACAAAGAACCTCACAAATAAGAAGATCTTGACATTAAGAACAGATAATGGAGGATATTAGACCTCGAAAGAATTCATTGCATTCTGCAAATCGACGGGGATTAGGAGGGAGCTGACTGTTCCTCATAATCATCAACAAAATGGTGTAGCAGAAAGAAAGAACAGATCTATTGAAGAAATAGTAAAAGCGCTACTAAATGATCAAGGTTTATCTATGTTCCTATGGGGAGAAGCAGCCATGACAACAAAATACGTGCAAAACAAAAGTCCTCATCGCATATTGAAGGACATGACTCTAGAAGAAACATTCTCAGGTAAGAAGCTTAATGTGGAAAACCTAAGAATATTTGGATGTCATATTTACTCTCACATTCCCAAGGATAAAAGGAATAATCTAGAACCCTCAGAAAAGAAGGGGATATTCGTGGGATATAGCGATTCATCCAAGGCTTATAGAATCTATATTCCAGAACAACATAAGATTGAAGTCAACAGAGACATAACATTTAACGAAAAGATGGATTTCAAGAAATCCATAGAAGAAACTATATAAGAATAAGAGATTGAAGAACCTATTGAAGAAAGAACAGAAAACCAAAATGACGAAAAGGAACAATCTGATCATTCTATGCAACCATGTGAAACCATTGATTCAGATATCATACCTAAGACCAAGAAATGACCATCTTGGCTTGAAGCTACCTTACAAGAGGCAGAAAGACTCAAGGTTCCAGAAGGAACATTCAGAAAAATTAAGAAGCCTAAAAGATTCTCAAGTTATGCAGCATATATGACGAAGCTTCTAGATGAAGAACCTACCACATTTGAAGAAGTAGTTCAAAAGGGACAATGGAAAGAAGCTATGATGGAAGAACACCAATCCATTATGAAAATGATGTATGGGAAATCGTACCTAGACCTAAAGAAAAAACAGTGGTAAATTCAAAATGGGTATATAAGATCAAACATGAAGCAGACGAAAGCATGGATAAATATAAAGAAAGATTCGTAGCTAGAGGGTTCTCCCAGAAGGAGGGAAAAGATTATGATGAAACCTTTGCTCTGGTTGCTAGATATACTTCCATTAGAATTATCATATCTCTTGCCGCCTCCATGGGATGGAACTTACATCAGATGGATGTAAAGATAGCTTTCCTCAATGGAGCAATCGAAGAAGAAATATATATTGAACAACCTCAAGCATTTGAGGTACATTCCAGAGACACTCTTGTTTGCATATTAAAGAAATCCCTATATGGAATCAAGCAAGCTCCAAGAGCTTGGTATGCCAGAATGGACAACTATCTAACAAGACTTGGTTTCTCCAAGAATCATGTAGATCCAAACCTTTACTACAAATTAGTGGACAATGAACCTATAAATATAATACTATATGTTGACAATCTATTCATAATAGGTGAAGAGTCTCTCATCATCCAGTGCAAGAAGGAACCAGTTTCTGAATTTGATATGAAAGATCTAAGTCTCATGCATTATTACTTGGGACTAGAAGTATGGCAGAAGCATGGTGAAGTATTCCTTAGACAAGGAAAGTATGCAATAAAGATCCTTCAGAAGTTTGGAATGATGGATTGTAAGTCCATGGACACTCCTATGAATAAGGATATAAGAAAAGTGAAAGATCCAGATTTTGATCCAGTAGATCCATCACTATATTGACAATTAATTAGGTCATTGATGTATTTGGTAAACAGTCGACCATACATTTGCTTTGCCGTGAATACACTAAGACAGTTCCAGGTGGAATCGATACATGAGCATTGGATAACTGCAAATAATGTCTTAAGATATATTTGTGGGACAATAAACTATGGCTTAAGATATACCGCATCTAGTGATATACAACTTCATGGATTCACAAACTCAGGTTGGGTAGAAAGTGCAGAGGACAGAAAGAGTACTTCAGGAAGGTGTTTCAGCTTGGGCTCAGCTATTATATCTTGGGGCATTAGGAAACATAAATTTGTCACACTAAGCACATAAGAAGAAAAATATATCACATCATGTGAAGCATGCACAAAAGCAATATGGCTAACGAAGTTAATCTCAAATTTATTTGATCAGATTCCAGATTCGACCATAATACATTGTGATAATCAGATTTGTATAAGATTATCAGAACATCTTTTGTTTCATGAAAGGTTGAAACACATTGAGATCAAATACTACTTTATTCGAGATAAAGTCCAGGAAGGAGAGGTAAATCTTCAGTATATCCCCACAGATGAGAAGATAGCAGNCCTGACAAAGCCTCTATCCAGAATAAAGTTTGCATATTTCCGAGAGAAGATGGGGATCATGGAAATAACTCCCTTAGCTGAAAGGGAAGAAATGACTCTCCAGGTTGGGAGGGAGCACTGACATAGTATTGAGGACATTCATTTTTAAGATTGAAAAATAGTCCAACTTGGGTAGATTCTTTCCTGTATGGAAAGTGGATTGAGATTTTTGACGGACAGACATTTTCCAGTTCGGAAAATGGTCCATATTTCTGATGTACCATAGACAATGAATTTCCATTGTAGTTAACATGGGGAGTGGTCTATGGCATTCTCTCTTCTTGAGGGTTACTCAAGACGACTGGCCTGCCTCGCCGGACAATGATTTCTCATTGTGCTTAACATGAGAAATGGTCTGTTTTGGAGGTTGGTACAGGACAATGTTTTCATCTTGTGGTTAACAGGGGAAATGGTCCGAACAGTCATTCCTTAGGGTGGATTCATTCTCTCCAGGTTGCACTTTGTTTAGTGCTGGAGGAATGGCCTAGGTTGGGGAATGGTTCAGGCTCAACAATCAAGGATAGACATTCCTTAGGGCAGATTCATTCTCTCCAGGTTACACTTTGTTTAGTGTCAAAGGAATGGCCTAGGGTGAGGAATTGTCTAGACTCAGAAATCAGAACAATCATTCTTCCTTGTTTGAGAATAATAAGCCAGATAGCCCATCGTTGATGTTCTACTCTGAGGGCAGATATTCTTTCAGATCTCACGGATGAGAGTGAAACATTGGCCCATATGATTTAGTTTATTTTAATAATATTTTTTGTGCAGGTTGATATCAAATGATTGTTATGGAGACTGTCTGTCTCCAGACAGTAGAGATATGCTACTGTGGTGGATATGTTCCAGTGTTTATGACTATGTGTCATGGTTTGAGTAGTTGCGTACTACCATGGATAAACAAAGTTGTGTTCTATCAATTGATATTGTACCAGTTGTCATAGAGATTATCCATTTGGATAATAATGACGATGCTCGTGATACTACCAGTTGAATAGCTTGTTTGTGCTCAAGACCATTATCAGTTATACCTCCCTATCTAGGAGGGAGTGTTGATATTATGGTATCTTCAGGAGGTATGAACCTCAATTGTGACCTTTGACAAGATTAGAATGTTCTGGAAGAAAGAAAAGAAATGAAAGTAACCCTAGATGAGATGTCGGCTGAAGAGAGATAATTAATATGAATTAATTAGTACCCGGAGAGAGAAGTTGGCCCAGACAAGTCTGCCAAGAATACTATAAATACAGGGTGCCAGTCTCTCATTTGACACACTTCTCAGAATTTCAGAAAGCCAGTTTTGTGCACTGCAGTCTAGCAGTCTTGTGCACAAGTCCCGAGGAAGGTGATGCGCTAGTTTTGGGTGGGAATCTCTGATCATCTTTGGTTACTTCTTTCTTGGTGCATTAGCCTTGCTTGGCTATTGAATTGCTACCAGGATTCTTCTCTCTTTCAAGGTCAAGGTTCTCGGAGGGTGGCTTCAGCCTATGGTTGGGTGACAATAATGATATTGTCAATGGTAAAACGAGCACATTCATTCATATTCTAACACCATGAGACAAAATCACTCCTCTACCCATGCGAAAATGGTTTATGGTATTGACACTAGTACATTGGGCCCATTTTCTGACAATTTACCGATGCATGTCCATCACCACAACGTCTCAAGTACAATGGAGGATACAATCAATTTTTCGTCGCGTCACCTCTATCGCAATACAGATGAACACATCCTTTGTACCATCGATCGATGTTTTTCTCAAATATAGGTTGTTATTGTCGCTGGACCATCGTAAGAGAGACTACCCTATGAAAAACATGTCCCATCAGTTCATCTCAAATCCATTACGTTTTCATCGCTAATACTTTAGAAGATCAACAAATTTCCTTTGTAAGAGAAACATCTCATTGATGAATGTGCCCATTAGTTCATCACAACTCTGTCATGTTTTCATTTCTAGTCTATCATAAGAGCGACATATCATCGATGAATGTGCACCATCAGTTCATCACAACTCCATCATGTTTTCGTGTCCATTATGTCGGCAGAGCAATGAAGCAACGATGAATGTTCCCCAAAATATCATCATGATCTTGTCGAACTATTGACAGGATACCAATGAAGGAGTTGTATTTTCGATGGTTACTGGGTGAGAAAGAAAGTGTTACGCTAGTTGAACCATTGACGAACTGAGTAGTCGATGGTCCGACGAAGGGTTATTAGTTATAAAATAATATATTGGTTATTTAAATGTATTTTTCCCATTAGATAAACTGTATAAATATTAATACAATCATGAACACTATCAATAAACAATGGGAAATGAAGCAGGAATCATCATGTCACCTCTATTACAAACAACTCTTAATGGTCCTAGAAACTCGATGGGAATGAACAACAATATATGGGACGTACAACCCTCAAGTGATTAAGTGAACCCACCAATGTTGCATATGCACATGAACAACAGGAGATGCTCAACGAGAAATTGCAAAGAACAAGAGACAAAGACCCACAAGTTTCATCGAGTGACTAGAATGAAACATGAATGATGAACAACAACTAATTTCATGTTGTCTCTGGTTTTATGCTTGAGAAATCGAGGGTTTTAGCTCCTTCTGTTCTTCTTTATTCCAATTCACTCCCCAACTTTGGCATTGTAATTGTCATAATATCCTCCATAATTCAGGGATTTTGTGCACTAGTAATGTGGTTATATTGGTGAGTTGTGTCTCAACTTTTTTTTTTGCAACTTCAACAAGTTCCAAGGATTCCCTTTCTCCTTTCTTTGTATTCTTGTTGTAGATTCTCATCAAGTCTTCTTTCGTTGAAAAAGGCGGACTTGATAAGAGGATTCATCAAGGAACACAAGCCAATGTCATCAATGGTTTTCTCATAGTGGTAGCTGAGAGTAAAAAAAAAGACAAATATGTGGAAGCAAGGTTGTGGGCCAACATAACAAAGCTTTGGTAGTGAATCTTCGTGGTAGTCAATGTCATTTGTCCTTTTGATTTATGCTTTATAGGAAAGTCTCAAAATTTTGTATCCTATCCTATTGCCAATTAATATGGTTGTGTTGTGCCCATGGGGCTCATTGAAGAATTCATTTTAGTATGGGTATATCTATGAAACAATCAAGTGGCATTATAGCCACCTTTTGTAACAATTTTAATAGTATAATAACTTTCAATTTCAAACAATTATGTTTTTTCTACACATAAATGTCTCAATGAATACTTATTGAAATGATATTGTGTAAAATGTGAATGCCTCCTTGAAGTCTCATCCTCTAATCAAGTAGAAAAAAAAGGATAATATCAAGACATGGACATCTATGGAACCCTAAGAAAAAAATTCAATGTTGCAAATATAAGGTTGTGGGATAAAGTATAAGGTAGATGGTTCCATTTTAAGATACAATGCAAGGTTGGTGGCTAAAATATTTTCACAAAAGGTTGTTCAATTTGAATAAATTTTTGCATCTATATCTATTATGAATACAATTATATTGGTGTTAACTATAGCAACTCATTTTAAATTAGTTAAGAAAAATAACAAGCATACTCACAAAACATAAAACATCTATATATTCCCTAATCTACATGTAATGTATCTCCATTTAATATTTCATCGGATGTACCTAAACTGAGCATTAATTCTTTATAATTGGGGGTGGGAGAAAGTAGAAAAAAAGCCATCTAGTCAATCATTCAATTGCATCAAATCACAGGGTGGATTACAAACTATTATTACACAATACAAATCAAAGGGTATGACTTAAACATAATAAGTGGGAGTCTGAGCTAACCTCTATTACATTCAATGCTCCTCAATTATATACATTATAAGTTCGATAAAATGACCCAAAAATGCCCAATGAAATGATGCAATGTTTTTATTGAAATTAAAATCTCACTAGGATGGCCACGTTCCACTGACCTAACAACAATGTACCATAAAACTACATCGTGTCGATCAATTTGTTGAAACAATTTCAAATTTACATACCTAACAACAAGTGAAACCCTGAACAACAAGAGATGATAAGCGAGAAATTGCAAAAAACAAGAGACATAAACCCACAAGATGCATCGAGTGACTAGAATAGACCGAGAATGATGGAAAACAACTAATTTCATGTTGTCTCTGATTTTGTGCTTGAGAAACTGAGGATTTTAGGTTCTTTTGTTTTTCTTTCTTCTAGTTCACTCCCCAACTTTGGCATTGTAATTTTCATCCATGTGGAAAAAGGATGTGTTGAATTCAAGGGTTTTCCTTTGAATTTCAACCAGTCGAGGCATTCTCCTTTGAATACATAAGGTTTTGTCTTCTCTTTTCTCTTCATGTACCACCATATTACGGGTTTTAACATTCATCCCTTAATCCAGTCAACTCCACTGTGTTAGAAAAACAAGACCATGGAGCAATAAAATAAAGCAAATGGAAATAAAACACAGAAGATACACGATACAATAGAGACACAGATTTACGTGGTTCACCCAGTGTGGGCTACGTCCACCAGAGAAATTGCCAGGTCCTTCCTTTATTATTATCCAGCATATGAAGGGATACAACCTACAACAAACCTGTTGTAACTTCCTCTTCTTTCTCTCACAATGTCCTATCTCAGAATACAATATTCGCCATCATCCATAGTCGCAATACATTTTCCTCATAAAAGAGGGTTGCCTTCTAGGGCAAAAAACCTTAGCATAATCTCTACTGTTAGATATACGACCTTATAATGAACGGTCCAGATTTACAATGAAATTACAATATACATTTACAAGACAATTTTTCCTTCGGGGGCTTCACCCCCGAACCCCGCAGAGGC
>JASDQU010501067.1:0-13118 GCA_032191745.1 Picea mariana | reverse complement strand
TATCTCAGGTGGACTTAGACTTTTCTTTGTCTATCGTCGGTCCGCATGACTGGTGTCAGGTTCATGCTGCAATTGTCTTTGTATGTCGGATCTGCAGTAAGAATGCATTAATTTTCGTTTGCTTCTCTTGCTCTTTTATCATCCTCTTGTTGTCGGCCTTGCAGCTCTGTAGTTCGACCATGAGGCTCCTCACAGTATCAACTAGATCCAGAGGGGTCCTTACCACCCTCCTTTCATCAAACTCTTCGTCTCCATTGTGGGAGCCTTCCCCCACCTTGTGGTGAGTCACCATTCTATGCGTTTGTAGTTTCCCATGGCTGATCATCCACTTGTGTGCAAAAGAAAAACCCTTGTTGTTAGTCAATATTTATATTCATTCGTAACCAACACATAATTCATATTTTTCACATACATACACATAATAGGGGTTTTCATTCTTAACTTCAACTTTTTATTAAGGGGGTTAAGATAGAGGGTTACTCCTTTTAAGAGTACTTCGAATGGAGTCTTTGCGCAACCCGTTCATGAGCCCAAGCAAGCCAAGTGTTGTAACCATGCTCTGATACCAATTTGTAACACACCCACTACGGCATAATAGATTTTTTGCCTTTTTCTCTCTCCTTTTTCTCGAGGGACAGAATCCCCCAGTTCCTATGAGGTCCTAGCGTAGGCTAGTCCTTCTTGTCGGGACCTTCCCTAAGACAATCCACTGGTTCTTTCATTGAAAACCCATCTTGTACAACTTAGGTACCAAGTGTGGGCTTCACCTCCATGTTATCATTAGATTATGACCCGGGCCAAGCCAAGAGGTGTCTTTTGCACTTCATGACTCAGCGATGCACGAGGGTCAAGTCTTTTGACTCTTCAAACCCCGAAACCTGAAATCCTACCTTTGGGTGAGATCGACAGCTTCGAGTCTCTCCCCTAATCCGACGGTCCTAGCCGTATCGAGACTTCAGTAACCAGGAGTTCAAAAAGCAAGGGGGTCACATTTTTTGACTCTTCAAACCCTAAAACCCAAAATCCTACCTTTGGGTGAGATTGACGGCTACGAGTCTCTCCCTTGATTTGACGGTCCTATCCATATCGGGACTTCAGTAACCGGGAGTTCAAAAAGCAAGGGAGTCGAGTTTTTTGACTCTTCAAACCCCGAACCCTATTCACACTAAGTCGATTCGTAGTTTCCCACTTTGGGACTTCGCGACTTGCGAAGACAAGGGTTATCATTCTATGGTTTCCCGGGTGTCGAAACACCAAAAAGATGAAACCTATTCATACTAAGCTGCTTCGGGGTTTCTCACACCAGGGCTTCGCGACTTACGAAGATGAGGGGTCCTGCCCTTTGGTCTTCCAGGTGCCAAAATTCCAAAATGCCGAAAAATATTCCCGCTAAGCCAATGGTCCATATCACTTATGGATCAATGACCACGATCATGTCGCAATTTCGCAAATCGTGAGTTCATGCAATCCTACCCGTTGACAACTCCAAGTTGCAGGTCAACGAAATTCTACCTGACTGCCACACGTCCTGTGTCGATGGGTGGTTCATGTTAGAAACAATTCTTGTCTTGGGCCCGAGAGCATCCAGAGCTGCAGGTTGCATGAAGAAGGTTGCACCAAGTGAGCGGGAGAAATTATGTTTTCAACGGCCCGAATTCATCTATAAAAGAAGACCGATAGACAGCGAGAAATCGCGGTTAGCAGAGTTGCACCAGGATTAGCGCGATAGGTAGAGTCTATATTGCATGCAAGAAAGGATATCAGTCCTCCATCCAAAGGATGTGTGGCGCAAGATCTAGTCACGTCGGCATTTCGGCATTCGAGAATTCGAAGGGTGAGGGTTTCACGTCTTTATACATCTCGAAACCCCGAACCCTGAAATGCCAATAAGCGTCTTTGAAGCTAAGCCCATGGTCCTAGCACTCGGTCACGTCAAGTGAGCCTGATAATGGAGGCAGCCCTCTTCTAACATCAAATGCCATCTCGACCGTTCCTGTGGAGGACACACGGCGTACATTCGTGATTTCGCGGTTTGGTCAATCGGGATTTTGAGAAACATTGCATCGTGAACCCCCAGTGCTAGAAATCCCAAAAGAATCGAGACCGTCCATCTGAAGGACACACGGTGCAATAGCTGAGCCACGAGTAGGGGCCCTTCAGTATTTTCATGTTGAAAGCGCCAAGGTCATCTCAGTCGTTCATCCATCAGCAAGGCTCGGGCAAATTTAATTTAAAGAGGGTGTAGATCTGGACAGTCATAATCCAGGCACTCAAATTCACGGATGAGGTTCCATTCCGCACCCCCTCCGTCATTCTGGCTTTAACGAGAGGGGCGGGGGTCCGGAATCGGAGATAATGTATGCGCGCATCTGGACGGCCCAAGTCTCGACATTTAGATCTACGGTCTGTATTGGATTCCGGACCCCCCATCGGTTCTCCCTTTAATGGAGGGGGGGGGGTCCAGAATGGAATTTCACTCTAGCGGGACCCCTATCTGTATGTGGCATGAATATACTGGTCCTAAGTCCTCACCGCCTACCATGTGTCTCTTTCGCCCAGTCACCTCTACCTCAGCACCTCCCTCCATTCGTTGTCTCATGTCCCTTCACCATACCATACCGGCACCTACAACATCCTTGTCGAGTATGCCACATATTCCACCTCTCATCCCGTGAGTCGTTTTGCTGGTCCATGTGGCCCCTCGAAAATACCTCCACATCCCCAAAAGGCAGAGTTGACCAGATCCGTTCCTGATCCCAAGATGGCAGTTATTGCAGTTTTTTTAGGTGGTTAGACATCGGCTCCGCCGTAAAGGGAAAGTCCGGTGACGAATTAAAAGCACGTCGACTCACCTACAGAAGGACAATTCAAAATCGGATGGCGTCTGTCATAGGTGCACGATCATCCTGAGTCTGCATAGGTAGGCTGTCAAAATCCAGGCAGACACAATTCTTTAATGCAGCGTCTCATTTTTATTGTTGTTGTTATTTTTGAGTATATGTAGGTGTTTTCACCATTTTTAGGAAGGATCGATGGTTGAGCAAGGCTCCCGGTTATAAATCTTTAATGAAGCACTGTTATTCTGGTTATGCATGGACTCTTGAGACTTCTTGCCTTATGGATGTCAGTTTCTTTCACGTCTTTGTTTACACTGTGTTAGAGCAGCTCGGAATTGTAGAATCCAGTCGAGTTGTAACTGTTATAGGATGATGTAGATTGGATCACTGTAATAGTTGCATCATTTCTAATCGGTCTTTGTGATTTTCTTAGCGCTGAGAGACTTGGAATTGGAGAATCCAGTCGAGTCCCCCTTTCAGTTTCTTGAGACCCTAAACCGAGAGGATCTTGCATTCAGAGTCTTTCTTCTGCAAACTGCTGAAAACCCTGTTGCCTGAGGCAGTTTGCTCACTCTTCTTACCAAGTCTTCCACCTGCTCATCTTTTAATCAACCCACTAACTGAGGTTAGATCAAGACCTCTTTTACTCCTCACATGCCGGACCCAGTCCCTGATTTAGAGTAATATCTTCTCGAGTCTCTACCCATTTGATCACCCATTAAAACTATCGTGACATAAAAACTGATGGGCATCGGGCTCTTCTCCTGCTACAATCCAGGAGTGACTTCCATCGCCAACATTTCTGGCGCCGTTGTCGGGGACGTAGTTGAAGCTTTTCCCTGGGCAAAACAACATTGAGCCTTTGATTCTGAAGGTGCATCAGACATCAGAGCCCTTAAAGATTACTACTGTGCACCTGGAAACTCCACTGTGGCGACTCCATTGTTTCCACTTCACTGTTTCAGTTGTAGATATTGTTAGCACACCTGAAAGCTGATCCTAAGGAGCTTTCTCGAGAAGGTTTCAGCAGCTGCTTTCTCAGCCTAAGAAGCTTCCTGGGGTAATAACAACGTTAAGATCTGGTCTTTGATGATGAACAAGGACCAGACACATTCGAAGCTGTAAATCTTTCACCTAGCGACTCCATGATTCAAGGATCAATCAGCGACTCCACTGGTTCGATATGGAGAAAATCTTAGCTCAAAGGTTTGCTTTCTGTGACTTTTCTCAGATAGTTGGTTTTCTTAATGCACTTCCTAATAGAGACATATGGGAAAATTTCCTCCCTGAATTTCACGCAAAGAGTTGGGAGGTACCAGCTGAGCATTTACTAGACTTTCATGAGGTTATTCATCGACTTAATATCATGCATGAAGATGTCCAGATTAAGCTCTTCAGGTATTCTTTGAAGGGAGCTGCTCTTGAATGGTGTCGGTCTCTTCCCGCTGCAAGCATCCGCTCTTTAACAGGTTTTCATACAGCTTTCAATTCATTTTGTAAGGACTACTATCCAGTTGATTGTTTGTTTGAAAACTGTTGTGAGGAGTTTTCTTTGCTTCATGAAGCCTCTATTGGCCCTAAAGACCATGTCCATGATAAAGCCTTTACTGTGGAGGAAAGCATTTTCCATGAAAAAACAGAGGTGTTGAATGATATTAATTGTGTTAGCCTTATAACGGAAGAATCTGACATTATTTCAGATGCACCTGTTCTTTTAGATGTTCATAACGATCAACATGCGTCTTGTGAAAATTATGAGTTTATAGAGCAGATGTGGTCTATAGTAGATGGCTTACCTAGGTATCGGGTTGAAGTAGATGTTCCTAGTAGCCCTGCTTATGATGACGAAGACCTCCCCGTTTTTAAAGAGGGGATGGTTGTGGAGGAGGATTTTTCTCTTTTCCTTCAAGGGGTTTCTCACGATATATTTTTTCCTAGGAATAAAGAGAAAAAGATTATGTGTGAGCAGCCAGAACCAGCAGTTCCCACTATCCCTAAAACGGAAATTTTTGACAAGATCACTGTTCTGGAGGAGGATCATATCAATGAAGGACAACCCCTTTTTGATGTATATTATAGTGATGATGAGCAGCAAGCTTATCCTACATTTGATCACTATAGAGATACTGAAGAGCCAGTCAACAAGCAGAACGACCCCATGGTCCCTATTTATGATGAATACGAATCGGACCTGGGGGAGAGCCAAGAATAAGAGCAGAAAGAACCAGTGGAACAGTTGACTTCCTGCCCAGAGCCCGCCCATTCACCTATGCAGACTCATGAAGTTCAGCCCTGTAGGACTAGTTGTGGAGCAGAGCAGGCCTGCTTCTACCCTTTTCACAGGGTTTGCCACTCATTCTATGATCCTGTCAGTGAGTACATGGAGTGGCATGTCCTTTATGCCTTGGAGCCACCCTATTCCATATCAATTTCACCCTGTGAGGAAAAGTTGAAGAGTGTAGTCGTTTTGTTGTCACGGTTACACCATCTGCTGGTGATCATTGACAGAAAGAAAGAGCTTCCCTTCAGGAAGTTACTTGATTGGCTATGGTGGAAGTCTACTTTCACCTAGCCCCATGTAAAGTGTTTTATTAGTTTAGGATTGTATATAAATAAGCTCCTTTGAGCATGTATATTTATTTTGTTTCTTTTATTTTTCGGCCTGTATTTTCAGCAGCGAGATGTTTTGAGCCTGACTCCATAGCCCAACAGCAAGGCACTGAAGCTGTGGAATGAGTTCTTAGAGCATCATAGGGATGACTCTATCCCCCATGGATCCTAATTTTAGCAACAATTCTTGTCTTGGGCCCAAGAGCATCCAAAGATGCAGGTTGCACGAAGAATGCCCAAGCGTAGCACGTAAAGCTCCATTTCAGGCTAAAAATCAAGTGAGCGGGCGAAATTACGTTCTCAACGGCTCGGATTCATCTATAAAAGCAGATCGACGGACGGTGGGAAATCGCAGTTAGCAGAGTTGCACCGGGATTAGCGCGATAGGTAGAGTCTATATTGCATGCAAGAAAGGATATCATTCATCCATCCAAAGGACGTGTGGCGCAAGATCTAGTCACGTCGTCATTTCGGCATTCAGGAGTTCGAAGGGTGAGGGTTTCACGTCTTTCTACATCTCAAAACCCTGAACCCCAAAACGCTAATAAGCGCCTTTGAAGCTAAGCCCATGGTCCTAGCATCCGGTCACGTCAAGCGAGCCTGATAATGGAGACAACCCTCTTCTAACATCAAATGCCATCTCGACCGTTCCTCTGGAGGACATGCGGTGTACATACGTGCTTTCGTGGTTTGGTCAATCGGGATTTTGAGAAACGTTGCATCGTGAACCCCTGGTGCCAGAAATCCCGAAAGAGTCGGGACCATCCATCTGAAGGACACACGACGCAATAGCTGAGACACGAGTAGGGGCCCTTCGGGATTTTCATGTTGAAAGCGTCGAGGTCATCTCAGTCGTTCATCAATCAGCAAGGCTCGGGCAAATTTAATTTAAAGATCAGGGCGTAGATCTCGACGGTCGTAATCCAGGCACTCAAATTCACGGATGAGGTTCCATTCCACACCCCCTCCGTCATTATGTCTTTAACGAGAGGGGGGGGTCCGGAATTGGAGATAATGTATGTGCGCATCTGGATGGCCCAAGTCTCGGCGTTTAGATCTACGGTCTGTATTGGATTCTGGACCCCCCCATCGGTTCTGCCTTTAATGGAGGGGGGGTCTGGAATGGAATTTCACTCTAGCAGGACCCCTATCTGTACGTGGCATGAATATACTGGTCCTAAGTCCTCACCACCTGCCATGTGTCCCTTTTGACCAGTCACCTCTACCTCAGCACCTCCCTCCATTCGTTGTCTCATGTCCCTTCACCATACCATACCAGCACCTACAACATCCTCGTCGAGTATGCCACATCTTCCACCTCTCATCTCGTGAGTCATTCTGCTGGTCCAGGTGGCCCCTCGAAAAGACCTCCACGTCCCCAAAAGGCAGAGTTGACCAGAGTCGTTCCTGATCCCAAGATGGCAGTTATTGCAGTTGTTGTAGGTGGTTAGACATCATCTCTGCCATAAAGGGAAAGTCTGGCGACGAATTAAAAGCATGTCGACTCACCTGCAGAAGGAAAATCCAAAATCTGATGGTGTCTGTCATAGGCGCATGATCATCCTGAGTCTACATAGGCAGGCTGTCAAATCATCCTGTTGTCATAGGCAGGCTGTCATAGGCGCACGATCATCTTGAGTCTTACCGACTAAACCGGGATCTGACTCTCCATCGCGAAGTAGCATGAGCCATCAATCGAGAATGTTCGGGGGTTCCCTCAACTGCAATATCTACACTGAGACGACCTCGGTGAAGTTCCACTTTGGGAGAATGGAGATGCTATAGCATCAAACTCCCCGAACGTCGAAGTTACGAAGTAAGGAAAGACACAGAATTGTGGAGATCGTTAGGAGCCCCACCTACCATCTAATCATTCAAGAGGAGGGACCCGCACACGGTACTTTGGCAAAGTCCTGCTTTAGGAGAATGGAGCGGTCGTAAATATGAAACCCTCGAAGACCAGAGTCACGAAGTAACCAAAACCATAGATCGAGGGACCCTTTGGGTTCTTCCTAGCTGTCAAATCTATGATAAGGTCATCCCAGCATTGACCACTTTGGGAAAAGTAGGGGGAGACTCACCTGAAATTCCCTGAAGGCCGAAGTTACAAAGTAACGAATGTCCTAGATCTAGGGGTTACATGGACACGTCGTAACCATAGGATCAAAGGACTGGGAAGAAGATCAATCGGGTGATCCATTATGTCAACATCATCTAGGTTGACGCGGACCCACTTGGACATGACACGTGCCACCCAAGATATGGGCCACGTGTCCTCTCTGTCTTGTTATGTGTCCTCTCCAGTAACTAACCATTCATCCTAGGTGGATAGAGGTGTATTTGGGACCCACCGGTAAGTGTCATCACATCTAGTACATCACTTCACGCAAGAGTGGACCCCTTCGGAAGTCCAGGACTTCGAGAATTCAGGCGTTTGGGACACAGCATCACGCATAATGTGAAAGGCCCGAAGGCCGGAGCCACGTGGAGGTATTTCGAGACTCTAGGAGTTTGGGGACTCCGAGCTCCAGAGGTAAATCATGCAGGAAGGAAAAGAGGAGTTCAACGTCGAAGTGTCAAATTCCTATACAGCCGGTATGTTAGATTAGTATTGAGTTCATCATTGGATTAGGCGATGAACGGACTTTCCCTGCGAGTGAAGAGAACCTGGTAATGTATTCTCGTGGATGTTAAGTGGATCTCAACCAATGAATTCCCAAAGATCCTTCACCGGAGCATGTCTTCCGATATTGAACTCAAATATGAGCATGCTAACCGTGGTTGGAGAGCTCTTGGTGAGTAGAAATACGAAAGAGACATAAAAGGAGGATCTGATCTAAGAAGGAAGACGAAAATTTGAATGCCCCATCCCTAGGAAAGGAACTCAGGGGTTGGGTGTGTTACAAATTAGTATCATAGCATGGTTACAACACTTGGCCTGCTTGGGCTCATGGACGAGTCACTTAAAAAAAAAACCGTGCTTAAAGGACTTTTAAGGGTGACACCCTATCTTACTTCTTTCCTAAAGAGTCTGGTTAAACTTTTACTGAAGAAAAGAATGAAACTTTCTACTGTGTGTGTATTTAAGAAATATGAATTGTGTGTTTTTCATGAACTAATAGACCGTTGGCTAACAACAAGTGTTTTTTCATCACTCAAGCAATCAGTAAATCGCGGTAAACTACAACTATAAAGGATGGTAACGCGCCATGAAGTGGGTGATGTCTCCCACAATAGAGATGAATAATTTGACAAAAGGAAGGTGGTGGAAACCCCTCCGGATCTAGCTAAAACTGTAAGGATCCTCATGGCCAAATTACAGAGTTGCAAAGCTGACAACGAGAGATTGATAAAGGATAAAGAAAAACAAACAAAAATTAATGTAGTATTGTTGTAGAGCTTATCCGATATACAGAGGCAGCTGCAGTGTGGACCCGCAACCAGTCTTGTGGACCCACGACATACGAAGAGAAGTCAAAGTCCACCTAAGATACAAAAATGTGGTCCCATAAGTGGCCACACTAGGAGGAGTACCTCGAGGAAGGTCCAACCTAGAGGTACGAGACACTCATCGGGAGATTCTTCTGAAGAGGAAACTGGGAACTCTAAGGGATCTTCTAGTAGCAAAACAAGCTCACATTCTCAAAGGAAAGGTAAGAAGTGAAAGCATTCCAAAAGTCATGATCCTGAAGAGTTCAAGAAATCCAAACCACCCTCTTTCGATGGAGAGATTAAGAAAGGGGAAGAGGCAAAATCTCGGTTGCCTGGTTTAAAGAAGTACTTCAGAATCCATGACTACTCTAAAAACTTGAAGGCTCGAATAAACATCTTCAACCTGAATGGAAAGGCTTCCATTTGGTGGGAAGACCTTAGGAATGTGAAAGGAATCCATGAGAAGGACTTATCATGGAAACAATTTGAGAAACACTTCAAGAAGAAGTATCTATCAAAGAAATACTTTGATGGGAAGACTAAGGAGTTCTATCAATGCAAGCTGGGGTAGCTCACCATAGAGGAATGTGCCAATAAATTCCTTGAGTTGATAAGGTATGTACCCTACATAAGGAATGAAAAGGTAAAAGTGCAGTGATTTATTAGTGTGTTACCTCAGTCCTACCGGGATAAGATAGAGTTTCATGAGCCAAAGACCTTAGAATATACTATCCAGAAGACAACGTATTTTTATGAACAGTTCGGGAGTCAGATAGAACCTCACGAGGACTGGAAGAAGAAGACTAATTCAAGATTCAAGAAGAAGGGGTTTAAATCCTCAATATTTAATAACTATGGGAAGGATTCTAGGATGAAACTTCCTACTAGAAGTATGTATCAGCAAAATTTCCTCTCCCATAATGGAAATAAACCTTTTGGAGAAACCCTAGGAAAGACTGATAACCCAAACAGAGAACCCTTGAAATGTTGGGGTTGTGGAGAAGAAGATCTGCTGAGGGATTGTCCACACAGGCAATGAAACAATAGGAGAGTCTACAACATCCAAGAAGCTACCACAATCAATTATGTGGCTAGGAGCATGCTGTTGAGTCCATTTTTATGCTTCCATTTTGCTCTATAAACCACACTTTTGCCTCTATATCCATCCATTTTGCCTTCATTTCATTCCATATTTTCCATGAAATAGCCTATGCAAGGTATATTTGTCATTCTTTAGCTTAATAATTGAGTTTTCTAAATTTTAGCATTAAAATTGAAAATTTATCAGAAATTACAGGATTTGACTAAATCCCGTAAAAGCTCTGTGGTTTGTATACTTGCAGGAAACCTGAGAGAAATATAAGACTTGGGTCGTGTTCCCTGATGTACAAGGATGGATAATGAGCTATCAGATTCGAAATTTGAGCCTTCCAGATGTCCGGTCAACGCTGGTCAAACAGGGCCACTTCAGCAGAAAACACCCTGTTTCAGCCTTAAATCTTGGACAGTTTTAGATTTTCGTGGGATTTGACCATATATTGTGAATCTGAAGGAGGCATTCGACCCTCCTAGGATATTATGGATCTAATCATGATATTTAGGAGACTTATTAGCATTTTTAGTTTTAAGACTCTTGTTTAAATACTCTTAAGCTTAGACTAGTAAAACAATCTTGATGTGAATGAAGAAACTTTGGAATTTGCACTCTTGAAGATCAGCTCTATGTTTTGTTCCGGTGAATTCTTATGATATGATGATTTGAATGCTGCTGGAGCTCTTTCTTAGCTAAGTCAACTCAAGTGTACCAGTGAAGCATTGGAGGGCCCCCTTTTCCAAACTAGTACACTATTTCTTTGTGTTCTTTTTCAAGTACATGTTTTAGATCAGATCTTGTTGTAGATGGGTTTTATCTTGCTGTAGTTAGATGAATTTCATAGATAATTTACATGCTTAATGTTTTCAAGCCCTAATCATATTGTGAATGATTTCTTGAATGAGAATTCAATGTGTAGTTTGACTTCAAGCATTAAGATAGTCATGAATGCTTTTTGAGTTATTTATGCTTTCAGTACTTTGATTTGATTTGATGATAGTTGTTAATAAATGAATGAAAGAAGACAATGAATGCATCTCTTGAATAAGAGTTTTGTTCTTATAACATTTGATAGGTCTTAGAACTAGTTTGAACATCTCTTGAATGCTTACTGTTTTTACTCTTTGGAAAAACAAGTGTTGATTACTATTATGAGATCTATGAAGATGACTTCTGAATAGAAGCTTAGCATCTCTTTCATATTGAGCCTTAGAATAGGTTTTGGTTTATCTCCATTAAAGATAAAAACTATCTCTAAATACATATACTTTGGACGTGCCTCTAAGTCTTACAAACACCGGATTGACAATCATTTGCACTCTAATTTACTTGAGTAGATTGGAGCCTAACACATGCCACGGATTTATGCAGCCTTGGATAATAAACAAGCCGATCACCAAGCTTCAGTGGTGGAGATGGAAGGTATGATTGCCAACCATCTAGTTTCTATTTTAATTGACCCTGGTTCTAATTTGAGTTATGTGGCCTCTCAGAACATTGATAAGTGTAAACTTCAACCATTTATACATGTTAAGCCCTGGTTGGTACAACTAGACACTAGAACCAAAAGAAAAGTAGCAGAGGTCATACCAGCTTGTCAATTCATTATGGATGGATTTCCCACCCAATCAACCCTTAACATACTTCCCCTGGGATCTTATGACCTGTTGGTTGGTATAGATTGGTTAGCCACTTATAAAACCAAGTTGGATTGTTACCATAAAACTTTGGAATGTGAAAATGAAGAAGGAATAAAAATAATCCTCCAAGGGATTCAGAAGCCTGTCTCAGTGAGACGAATATCATCCCTTCAAATGAAAAAGTATTGCAGAAAGAGATTTCCTCTATATGCAATACAGGTGTTGGAATCTGTTGAGGATGAAAAACCAAACCTAAAGGACCACCCCATATTAAGATAGTATAAAGACGTGTTTCCAGAAGAGGTAACAAGTCTACCTTCGAGAAGAGACATTGACTTCTCCATAGAACTTGCACTAGGAGCAATGTCATTGTCTAGAACGCCCTATAGGATGAGTACACTAGAGATATTTGAGCTCAAGTTACAACTAAAGGAGATGATGGACAAAGGCTACATCCGACCTAGTGTGTCTCCATGGGGAGCACCCTCCTTGTTTGTGAAAAATAAATATGGCACAGTCTGATTGTGCATAGACTATAGACAACTCAATAAGACAACCATAAATAGCAAGTATCCCTTATGAAGAATCGATGACTTGTTTGACCAATTAAGGTTTGCTTCCATTTTCTCAAAGATTGACTTAAGGTCTGGATACCATCAAGTTTGAATCAAGGATGAAGACATCCACAAAACATCCTTTAGGACAAGATATGGTCACTATGAATTTGAGGTGGTGCCATTTGGATTAACCAATGCCCCCACCACTTTTATGTGCTTGACGAATAATGTACTCAACAAATTCCTAGACAAATTTGTAATGGATTTCATTGATGATATCATAATCTACTCCAAGAATAGAGAGGAGCATGAAGAACATATTAAATTAGTGCTTCAAGTACTAAAAGAGCATCAACTCTACACTAAGTTTAGCAAGTGTGACTTTTTCCAGAATAAAGTCCATTACTTAGGCCATGTTATTTCTGAAGAAGGAGTGGCAATAGACCCTAAAAACATCAAATCTATAATGGAATGACCTACCCCAAAGGATGTATCTGATATCAGATCCTTTATGGGCTTAGTAGGATACTATAGAAGGTTCATAAAAGGATTTTCCAAGGTTGGTTGTTCAATCACTGCCCTTCAGAAAAAGGGGGTTAAATTCACTTGGACATCATAATGTGAAGAAACATTTCAAGAACTGAAATACCTTCTAACCCATGCACCCATGTTGAAGATTGCAGACCCTGATAATGACTTCCTCATGTGTATAGATTCTTGTAAGGAAGGACTCGAAGGAGTCCTTATGCAAGAAGGGCGTGTAATTTGCTACAAATCCAGAAAATTGAATGAGCATGAAATCAATTATGTGACCCGTGATCTAGAGTTGGTTGCCATAGTGCATGCTTTAAAAATGTGGAGGCGTTACCTCATGGGTAGGAGATTTGTACTTATGACATACCATTGTGGGTTGAGGCACCTGTTTGATCAACCAAAACTCAATGCTAGA
>JASDQU010501066.1:31489-41892 GCA_032191745.1 Picea mariana | reverse complement strand
AAGAGGAGAAATCAAGCAAGAGAAAGAGAAAGAGAAAGAGGAGAAATCAAGCAAGAGAAGAGAGCAAGTTGTTGAGCATTGGCACACATTCCAAGGAAATGTACAACATGAAAATTGAGGCAGAGGGTACAGCCAGCAAACAAGTTGTATAGTATGGATTTCGGGAGGCCGTAGAGATGAGAAAGGTATAGTCCGTACAACAAAGAGAGTGCATGTATTTCGAGGAAGTTTGTCACATATTTCGAGGGACATTTATTGCTATAAAATTTGTACAACAAACCCAGATTTGAGGGCACGATTTTCTAGACATCCATACAACATTTATTGTTGTAACAGTCATACAGTGGTACATATTTCTTGCACAAAAATTGAGGAGCTGATTTGGAGGTTGTTCTGAAGGAGATTTGGATCAATTTTTTGAAGATAAGTTTGTGAAATTTTTGTTGTAAAATTTCTGTTGTAACAGAAGATTTCTCTAAGCTCTGAAATAATAAAAATTCCCTCTCTCACTTGTTTTCCCCTTGTGGGTTTTTCCAAGGTCATTGTTAGACCAAAAATATCTATGCATTTAATTTTTTGAATATGGTGTTGTTGATATAAATGTATTTATGCATTCAATGTTGTTCAGAATCCTCATGTTTCAGTTTTGAATTTTTTTTTATATGCTGAGTATTTATGGTTGTCATAAAACTGGGTTTTGGGCATTAAACATTGAGAAAAAACAGCGAGACTTGAAACTGGGTGGGGTCTGAAAATTTACATGGTATCAGAGCTGAGTTGAAGAGAAGTGCATATTTAAATCGACAATACAGAGAGTGGGACAGAAGCTACTTCACCGAACAGGTTTTGGAATTTTTATTTTTCAGCAGAGAAGGGTCAATGGCTACTGGTTTAAGGGTTGAGGACAGACTTGATGGGGCAGTAAATTTTGGTGCTTGGAAGGAGAGAATAATGTTTCTTCTATAGGAGAGTGAGTTATGGGACATTGTTGAGAACTCCAGAACAAACCCAATAACTATACCTACAGATGCTACTCTTCTAGCATCCTATAACAAGAAGAGTATCATGGCTAAAATAATCATCCTTGATTCCATCAAGGACCATTTGATTCCTCATGTGAGAGGGAAGACAAACTCCTATGAGATGTGGGAGTCCTTGACGAAGTTGTATCAAAGTAAAAATTAGAACCGGAAGATGGTTTTGAGAGAGAAACTGAAAAGCATTAGAATGACCAAGGCTGAAAATGTGGTGACATATCTTACTAGGTTGACACAGGTAAGAGATGAACTTGAAGTTGTTGGGGAGGCCATTGTTGACAGTGAACTTGTGAGGACAACATTGAATTGGGTGACCAAACAATGGGTTGTTTTTATTGAGGGCACTGTGGCTAGGGAGAATCTTCTCAAGTGGGAACATCTTTGGGATGACTTTATTCAGGAGGAAACCCAAAGAGGTTATGTGCATGGAAGTTCATCTAGTGGTAATGATGAGGAGAATGTGGATATTTTTGCTAATAGAAAGAAGAAGTTCAAAAAGGGTCCTAAGGGAGGAAACAAACCAAAGAGTGAAGGAAAGAAGGACATGAGCAAAGTCAAGTGTTTTGCATGTCACAAGTTTGGGCACTATGCGAGACAGTGTCCTAATAAGAAAAAGAAGCAGACAACAACTTCAGTAGAGGTGCAAGAGTTTTCCACCAATTTCGATAAGGAGTTTTCCTTAGTGGTGTGTCTTTCCACTAGAGCCACACATTCCAGTGTTTGGTATATTGATAGTGTTTCCTCTCGCCATATGAAAGGTGTTTGTGAGCATTTGACATATCTTACACAAATTGGTGATCTTGAGGTAGTGCTCGGAGATGACCGGGTGGTCAAGGCAGTTGGTAGTGGGACAATATCATTTCAGAGGGAGTCTCAACCTCCCATGTTGTTGAGAGATGTCCTATATGTTTCTGGCTTGAAGAAGAACTTGATTTCAATTTCTACTATTGAGGAGAGGGGATATGAGGTGTTGTTCCATGATGGAAAGGTGCTCCTATTTCCCAAGGGGTCCAGTATCACTTCACCCAAAGTTATTGGGACTTGAGATGAGAAGTTGTACAAGCTCAAGTTTCAACCAGCTAGTGCATTGTATCATACTACTGGAAGCAATGATATTTGTGAGCTATGGCATCGGAGGATGGCCCATTTGCATCATGGAGCTCTGAGGATACTGAGGGAGATTGTGAATAGAGTGTCAGAGTTTAGTATAGAGCATTGGGAGTTATGAAATGGGTGTGCTTTGGGAAAGTACATCAAGACTGCTTTTCCAAGCAATGACGACAAAGCAGCAAGTATACTTGATCTAATTCATTCTGGTGTTTGTGGTCCTATGTCTTATGCATCTTTGAGTGGTTTCTTGTACTATGTCATATTCATTGATGAATTCTCTCGGAAGTCTTGGATTTTCTTTATGAATACCAAAGGACAGGTCTTCAATCAGTTCCAAGAGTTTAAGGCTCTTGTGGAGAACCAGGCTGGGAGGAAAATCAAAGTATTGAGGATAGATAATGGGGGTGAGTATACCTCCAAGGAGTTTAATGACTTATGTGTAGGAGAGGGTATCAAGAGGGAGTTGATTGTTCCTTACAACCCACAACAGAATGGGGTTTCTCAGAGGAAGAACATGGCCATAGTTGGGGCTGCAAGAGCCATGTTACATGATCAGGGGATGCCACTTTTTCTTTGGGCTGAGGCATGTTACACTGAAGTTTATCTGCAGAACAAGAGTCCACACAGAGAATTGGGGGATAAGACTCCTAAGGAGGCTTTCTTTGGGAAGAAGCATGAGGTTGGGCACTTTAGGATTTTTGGGTGCCTTACATATTCACATGTCCCTTTTGAGAAGAGGACAAAGATAGAACCCACGACAGAAAAGGGGATTTTTGTTGGGTATAGCGAGACTTCAAAGGCTTTCCGCATATACATCCCTTCCTTGAGGAAGACAGTTTTGAGAAGGGATGTGAGATTTGAGGAGGATACATCCTTTAAGAAGTCATGAGGGGCTGAGAGGGGTGAGCAGTCATCACCTCAGATTTAGGTGAGTCCACAACATACTTCAGTGACACAGAGTTCAAGTCCACCAGTTTCAGTGATGATTGGTCCACATGTTACTGGGCCACAGATGTCAGGATCACAGGTTACTGGTCCTTAGGTTTCAGGATCAAGTGTTCTAGATTCTACTTCAAGTTCACAGTATTCAGGTGATGGGAT
The DNA here is from genome assembly GCA_032191745.1 of Picea mariana. NCBI lineage: Eukaryota > Viridiplantae > Streptophyta > Pinopsida > Pinales > Pinaceae > Picea > Picea mariana. Next base: position 38,644 of record JASDQU010501066.1, on the reverse strand, counting down.
TGAGCAGGGGGAGTCCCCTCCACAGGGCACTACTTCAGAGAGGAGGAAGCCCAAGTGGATTCAGGACACTCTAAGAGAGGGATAGGGATCTATGGGGAATCCCAGATAGATTGTGAGAGAGAGTAAACCTCCTGAGATATTTTGCAGCTATATTACAATGGTGAGCAACATCAGGGAGTATGAGCCTTCCACTTTTGAGGAGGTTGTTGGCAGACAGGTTTGGAGAGATACCATGATGGAAGAGTACAGTTCCATCATGAAGAATGATTTTTGGGAGATTGTTCCTATACCTGAGGAGAAGTCAGTGGTGACTTCTAAGTGGCTCTACAAACTCAAGTATGTTGCAGATGGTAGCATTGAGAAGTAGAAAACTTGTTTTATGGCTCCAGGGCTCTCATAGGTTGAGGGAGTTGACTATGATGAGACCTTCGCTCTGGTTGCTAGATATACCTTGATCAGGGTAGTGATCTATATTACGGGAGAGATGGGTTGGAAAATCCACCAGATGGATGTGAAGACCACATTTTTGAATGGTATCATACAAGAGGAGGTGTAAATTGAGAAGCCATTGGGATTTGAGGTGCATGGGAGAGAGTCTCATGTGTGCAGACTAAATAAGGCATTGTATGGGTTGAAACAAGCTCCCAGAGTTTGGTATTCTAGGATTGATGCCTACTTGTAGCAGTTGGGCTTCGAGAAGAGTGAGGCAGATCCCAACCTATACTTCATTATGGTTGGAGAGGATCCTCTCATACTCTTTCTATATGTTGATGATATTTTCATTACAGGGGCTGAGAGACTCATTACTAGTTGCAAGGAGAGCCTTGCTTCATAATTCGAGATGACGGATATTGGACTGATGCATTATTTTTTTGGGTTGGAGGTTTGGCAGGAGCCTGGACACATCTTTCTGGGACAGGGGAAGTATGCTTGTGAAGTTATGAGAAGATTCTAGATGGAGGATTGTAGGCCCATGACCACACCCATGATTACTTACTGGAAGAAGCTTCATGCCTCTGAGTCACAGTTGGTTGATCCCACTTTATATCGTCAGTTGATCGGTTCATTGATGTATTTGGTCAATACCAGACCAGATATTTGTTTTGTTGTCAACACTCTTAGTCAGTTTATGGTGGAGCCTAGGAGAGTGAATTGGGTGGCAGCAAAACATGTACTCAGGTATCTTTGTGGTATAGTGGATTATGGCTTGGACTATCTGAGAGGGTATGGAGTTCGATTGGTGGGCTATACTAATTTAGATTGGGCAAGATGTGTCAATGTCAGGAAGAGTACTTCTTGATGTTGTTTCAGATTGGGCTCAACAGTGTTGTCTTGGTTCAGTCGGAAGCAAAAGTCAGTGGCTTTGAGTTCTACAGAGGCTGAGTATATGGTTGTCAGTCAAGCTATTTGTGAGGCTCTTTGGCTTCGCAAGTTGTTGGTGGGATTATTTGGTGTGCATTTGAGACCCACTATGATTTACTATGATAATCAGAGTTGTATCAAACTCTCTGAGAATCCAATTTTTCATGTAGGTATAAGCACATTGAGATTCAATATCACTTCATCCGAGATTATGTTCATAGAGGAGAAGTTGAGATACAATATATATCTACAGATGAGCAGATTGTAGACATACTCACTAAAGCTTTGGGAAAAGGCAAGTTTGTGTTTTTCAGGGATAAGCTTGGAGTGGTGAGTAACACCTTCCTTGGTAAGAGGGAATGTTAAAAATAATTAAAAAGTACCTAGGAAAGTGTTTCTCATCACCTAGGAACCTAAGGGGTGGGAAAATACTTAATGTAGACCCTAGTCATTTAATTTATGAGATGTAAATTAAAAGGTGACCTTTTGAACTTAGGGAAAGTGGGCGAGTTAAGTGATTTAATCTCCACCACTCGTCTCGTCTAATCTCAGTCATTGGATTAGATGACCTTTCACCTTCCACTCATTGAGTTGATTAGGGTAAGGAGGGCACACCCATTTTGGGTTGTTAAACGAATTTTTGAGAGAGAAAGAGAAAGAGGAGAAGTCGAGCAAGAGAAGAGAGGAAGATGTTGAGTATTGGCACGCATTGCAAGGCAAGGTATAGCACATAAATCGAGGTAGAGGGTACAACCAACAAACAGGTTGTACAATACAGATTTCGTGAGGCCGTACAATTGAGAAAGGTACAGTCCGTATAGCATAGTGAGTGCATGCATTTCAAGGAATTTTGGATGCATTTCAAGGAAGTTTGGCATAGATTTCAAGGCACATTTATTTCTATAAAATCTGTACAACAAACCCAGATTTGAGGGCACGATTTTCTAGACAGTTTGTATAGCATTTATTGTTGTGACAGTCGTACAGTGGTACGAATTTCTTGCATAGAAATCAAGGAGTTGATTTTGAGGCTGTTCTGAAGGAAATTTGGCTCAATTTTTCTGAGATAAGTTTGTGAAATTGTTGTTGTAAAATTTCTACTGTAACAGAAGATTTCTTTGAGCTCTGAAATAACAAAAATTCCCTCTCACTGGTTTTCCCCTTGTGGGTTTTTCCAGGGTTATTGTTAGACCAAAAATCTCTATGCATTTAATTTTCTGAATATGGTGTTGTTGATATAAATTTATTTCTGTATTAAATGTTTTTCATAATCCTCATGTTTCAGTTCTGAAATTTTGTTCATATGCTGAGTATTTATGGTTGTCATAAAACTGGGTTTTGGGCATTAAACATTGAGAAAAAACAGTGAGACTTGAAATTGGGTGGGGTCTGAAAATTTACATTTGGTGTGACGAAGATAGTGGTAAATCTATAGAGGTGTGTGTTTTGGCCAAATATACAAGATAAACTACCAATATTTGTTAGGGGTTATGTCCTTTGTAGCACTAACAAGCCTAAGAATAGGAAACTTGGGCTCTACATGCCACTGCCCATACTAAGTAGAGCTTGGGAGAGTATATCCATGGACATTGTTGGAGGTTTTCCTATGTCTTGGAGAGACCGTGATTACTTGTTTGTAATTCTGGACCGATTCAACAGGATCTTTGTGCTCATTTCTTGCAAAAAGACTATCACTAGACAAGACGCATTGAGTTGTTCTTCACACATGTGGGTACATTTTGGATTGTCAAGCTCCACCATATCTAACTGTGATAGCAGGATCCTAGAAATATTTTGGAAAACATTTTGTGAAATGATGGATCCAAGTTGAGGTATTCCACTGCATTTCATCCCTAAAACGATGTACAAACTAAATTTGTTAACCAAACATTGATGCAATTGTTGATAGGTTATAATAGAAAGCATGAAACATGGGATGAGTAGCATGTGTACATTCAACACTCATACAATCAAACACTCCATTCTTCCACAAACAAATCAACTTTTGAAATTTGCTTCAATTGTCTACCTCCCTCACCTTTTGACATTGTGTCTGGACAAAAAAAGGAAGAAGCAAAGGTACAAGGAGAAGAGAGGAAGGAAATCATATTCATGGAAAGGATCTGATAATTCCACTTGAAAGCATAGGAGCAACATGAGAAAAGAAAATAGCAGTTTAAATCAATATATGAACAACACATAGAAGATCATAAGTTTTTCATTGGAGACATGGTGTGGCTTTACCTACACAAGTAACCCCTAGAAGGAGCAATGAAGAAACTCAAGACCCTAATATATGGACTTTTCGACATCATTGAGAAAGTAAATGAGAATGCTTTTAGATTGAGACTTCCTCCTTATGTGTAGATCGGTTATGTGATGAATGTAGATCATATGAGTTTGTTCGATCCTTCCATGCTAGATAGAGAAGAGAACCATCAGGATCTTGTCACCATAGGAGATTTTTTAGGATAATATCCTTGAAGAGTTAGAGGAGGATACAATCCTACAGAGAAAGGAATGGGTGACTTGCAAAGGATAGCAAGATATATGGCGCATCAAGGGAAAGCACCAAGGAGAGAAAAATGGTATGAGAGGAACTAAGTTGAAATCAAGTTCTGTCACCTATCCTTGAAGCTTTTGGGGACCAAAATCCCCCCAGTGGGGAGGTGTGATCCAAACTAGATTTGCATAAAATCATCAAATGGTTAATGTCTCAAGTGAAGAAAATATGAGGTACTATGAGGTTGCCAACTAGGTCTATCTTTAACCTAATATTGGATCTAAGTTTCAACTGTCAAACTGCTCTTTGCTGCTATATTATAGCAGCAAACAATTCATGAAGTTTTATGCTTCATTGTTATGATTATATGTGCATTTAAGGTGCCCTTGCATGTAGTTTTAGTAACCCAATAGTTAGCACATGCATACCTTAATAAATATAACACACCTCTAGATATTTAGAACCATATAATGCTGATTTAAACTCTAGCATGCATGAAATTAGGACACAAGTGTTTTTGTTCAACATGACCATGGATAAAAAAAAAACCTGGGAAAACCAGTTTGGAATATAAGTCTATATAAGTGATGTAAGAAGTATGAGATACAACAAGTACACTAAACAAATTACCCTGATACAATGGAAGCTCCTCTCAAGATGTTATGAAGGTCCAAGAAGATGAATCTACCCAATCATGATGCACCCTCTTCACTTGTTGTTCTATCTCACTCAAACCTTGCACCCTTGCTCCTTGTTTCCTTGAAGAAGAAATAATTGCACACAAATATTCTCTTGTGTGCTACCTCTCCAACAAAACAAACGAATCTGGACTTTGACAAGGTTAGATCATCCCCACTAGGTGTGTGCCCTCCTCCTATAGCGCGTCCTCCTCCAAGCAAGTATGAACACCACTAAATAATGATATTCTAAGCTTCCTAGAGCTCTCCATGGAAGGAGTCTCCCTTGATTCCCTCATCCATAGCTTCCATTCCCATATCCATTTCTCTCCTCTAGCTCTCCAAGTGAACAAAAGAGTGAATGAGCCTCCTTAGGCCCTATGCACCCCTCTTGAACCTTCATAAGGAAACCTAAGAGATGGATGGATAAGATCTCTCCATACATTCTCTAATCAAAGGTTGAGATCATCCCACAATAATGTCACTCACAAACCCACTTTGGGTTAAGTTCCCTAAGTTCACTTTATGTCCCCTCATTCACCCACTTAGTGATTAATTAGTCACTTTTGCCTTAAGTGACAAAAATTCAACTTTTTTACTTAAGTGAAGTCAAAGTTGCATTAAACATAAAGTACAAGGTATATAGTCCCAATGTATTTCCCACTTGTGGTTAGAGACTCAAAACCATAAGGGGACCACTTCCCAAGGTACCCAAATCTCACCACTCCATGTTACCGAGGAAAGTGTTTCTCACCAAACCCATCTTGTCTTTGAACTAGACATGCTTTCCCCTTGGCAAGGCCTTGGTCAGAATATCTGCAACCTACTCGTCATTCGGAATATATTGAAACTGTACTGCCCCTCATTGAACCCAATATTTGATGAAGTGGTATATGATCTCTATATTCTTCGACCTGTCATGGAAAACTGGATTCTCAGAGAGTTTGATACAACTCTGATTATCGTAGTGAATGACAGTCGGAGGAAAATCATGACCAAATAATCCTACCAGCATCTTACGAAGCCAAATGGCCTAACTAGAGGCCATATTCTATACCTCGACTGAACTTAAAACAACTGACTTCTATTTCTGGCTATACCAGGAAACAATTCTTGACCCCAACCCAAAACAACATCCTTAGGTGCTCTTCTTGGCAGTAGCACATCCTACCCAATCTGAGTCTGTGTAGCCAACCAAATTGACTCCATCCCCTCTAATATAGTCCATGCCATAATCCACTGACCCTACAATGTACCTCAAAACATGTTTTTCCCCAATTGAGTGAACACTCCTCAACTCTACCATGTACTGGCTGAGAGTGTTCACGACAAAAAAAATATTTGGTCGAGTGTTGACCAGATACATCAACGTTCCGATCAACTGTCTATATATTGTAGCATCCACCAACTGGGAATATGAAGCGTTAAGCTTCTTCCAGTTGGTGACCATGGGAGTTGACATAGGCCTGCAGTCCTCCATCTGAAACCTGGTCAAAATGTCAGCAACATACTTCCCCTGTCCTAGGAAGATGCGACCCTCCTCCTACCATACCTCCATTCTCAGAAAATAGTGCATCAAACCAATGTCACTCATCTCAAACTCTAATGCAAGTCCTAGTTTGCACTCAACTATGAGATTCTCGGCTTTCGTGATGAACAAGTCATCCACATACAAAATGAGAATGAGTGTGTCCTCACCTCTAATGATGTAATAGAGGTTAGGATCAACGTCGCTCTTCTCAAATCCCATCTAAAGAAAATATGTGTCAATGTGCGAATACCAAGCTCTGGGAGCTTGCTTCAGACCATACAATGCCTTTCTCAAAAGGCACACGTGAGACTCTCTCTCACTCACCTTGAACCCCTCTGGTTGCTCAATGTACACCTCCTCCTCAATAAAGACATTAAAAAATGTGGTATTTACATCCATTTGATGTATCCTCCAACCCATCTCTACCGCTATGGAAATAATACTCCTAATGGAGGTAACCGGTGCGAGTGTCTCATCATAATCAACTCCCTCTACCTAAGAGAATCCACATGCCAAAAATTGTGCCTTGTGTTTCTCTATGCTGTTATCTACAACATACTTGGCCTTGTACAACCATCTCAAATTCATAACTGACTTCCCCTCTAACCTCATAACCACCTCCCAAACATCATTGTGCATAATGGAGTCATACTCCTCCAGCATGGCCTCTCGCCAAATCTGCTGGTCAACTGCCTGCACAAATGTCTGTGGCTCCACATCTAAGATGCTCATCACCATCGCCAAGTAGGACCCAAGCCTCTTTGGTGATTTTCTCTCTCTGAATTGTCTCTTGGGCTCTCCTACATTTTCCTTGGCCTCCTTTAGGGTCTGCTGAAACCATCTCGGTTTCCTCTTCCCTGAAGTAACCAAGGGAGAAGTCAGATCTCCTCGCCCAAGTGTCTCTAACTTATATCTAATCCCAAGACTTTGAGATCCTGAAGCCTCTACACCCTCTTCCTGAACCCCCTGTGACTGTGAACCTGAAGTTTTGCAAGGTGACCCTGTCACCCCTGAAACTGGTGTACCACACACCTAAGGTTGTGCTCCCTCTGAAACATCAATCGGTGCCTCTGCATCATCCT
>JASDQU010501066.1:12660-31411 GCA_032191745.1 Picea mariana | reverse complement strand
CTCTAGAAAGAGCTTTAATACCACTTGCATTGTTCCTTAACCTTTAAACTTGAAACATAGATAGTTATATAGAGAATATAATTGTAGAAAACCAATAATATGAAATATGAAAAATATATCCTTGTGTTATGATAATCAAAAGAAGGAAAGAAACAATTACTTGCCTTTTAAGGTGGGATACCTTTCTCTAAGCAAAGCTCCAAATAGAATAACGCATGCCAAAACATTCCACATCCTCCTATATTTTTAAATATATTTTCAATAGAAAATCCATAACTATTTGTGGTCCCATAATTAATGGGTACTGACTACCTAATGGGCCTTCTAAAGTGGACATTTTTACATTAAATAACTATACACTACTCTATAATGGGCCTTATTCAAAGAGGATGGATGCATACATCAATTGACTAACTCCTAGGTAGCCTAAAGTAGGGAGGTTAGGGTAGGACCTTTGCAATGGACATGATCAAAAGTCTCATTGTTCTTCTAGCCTTGCATAGTACATAGTTCTTGAAACTTATTCATTCCCAAAATTCGTTGAACTAATCACCAAGAATTATGACCCTTTACCATATGGTGTCCTCACCTCTGATGGACAATATATATTGTTTACTATAAAAATGAAATATCTCTATACTATGTTAGGAGCATATTTGGGCTCAAAGGTCCTTTCCATGGAATAATGTAAGGAGATGTATATAATATTAACTATGGAGTAAAGGAAGAATAAGCTTACCAGACTACTACCTAAGCAAAGTTGTGTCATGATATAATCCCCTCCATATCAAACCAAAGAATTCCTTCCTTGGATTAAAGAGTTCATATCTTTTTTCTCCATCATATTGGGAAGATATGATGACTCTGTCATTGATGAGGCAATGATAGTCCCTCTTGATCACTTTCATAGTCACCTAGTCCCATCCTTATGCTATGTTGAATCCATTACAACAAACATGAGGGAACAACTTTCCTATTTCATCTTTGAGAAATTATTTAGGTACCCTTCATACCTTATCTATTTTTTTATATATATTATCAAATCGGTTCGTTATCTCACCTAGGGATGAAATTTCCAAAGGAAGGTCAATCTACTAGGTGTATTAATTATTTCTTGTTGGTTAGGAATATTGAATAGGACCATTCCTTGTTCAATTACATAAACAGGTTCATGTATGCAACGTTCTCTATAATCAATGAGAAAGAACTAACTAGAATACATAATGAAATTAAATCATATTCATATGCAAGTTTTCATCACATAAGAGGATACTAGTTCTTGGAAAAGGATTATACCATGATTAGGTTGTATGAGTCAAATATGGCTCCCTATAGGCCGTCTAAACTCCTCACACCAAAAGTTTTTATTTTGGAATACATTAGGAATTTCTTTCATGTATATGAGGTATGTTTCACAAAGTTAAAAAACAAAAGCCATATAACCTACCCCATTGCTATGAATGGTTGAGATTTTCCCAATCACAAAGCGACTAGAGAAGTAGGCAAGATGTTGGAATGAATGAAATTTCCCTTATATATGTCATGGATGTATGGTCCTCATTATGTAATATCAAAACTAAAGGGAAATGTGAGGCTTAGACCTAATGACTAGGAACATGGGCTTGCAAAGGAGAAACTAGTAAAACAACATTCCTAGATGCAGGGGAAATATATCATGGAAGCACTAGATGACCCCAATAAGGTAGTGGAACAATTTTTCCCTCCACTTCTTGACTGACATGATGTCTGAGAATATTTCACTTTCCATGGGCCTAAAAATTTGGTGGTTGTGGCTAAAGATATGAAATTTAAGGCCCTAATTGAGGAAATAAGGAAATACGTGTTGTAAGAAAATTTTGACAAGGGGAAGATGGGAACTTGGTGGAGGATGATTTCATTTTTGAAGGAAGAAATTTTTCCTTATGGTGAGCTACCTGAAGATAAAACAAATTCCTTGGTCTTTATGATAAGGTGCATATTTATGATGATGAATAATAAGAAACAAGCATTCCAAAATATGGGTAGAAAAAATGGCATAGTATAACTCAACCACATCAATGATTATCCTACCAACCAATAAAGTCTATCAAAAATGTTTCCATATGCTCACCTCCATGGGATTCAAGGGTACTAGTGGGATAGGAAAGGATGAGGAGGGTATAATTGATCCCATACCTAGAGTTGAGAGGCCAAATAAATTGGGATTGGGGGAATATGTTGCAACTCCACCCACTAATAAGAAATAATTGTAATCCACTTGTGTACCATTAGGAGTAGGTCAAGTGGAGATCCATGAGGAAAATTTCCCCTTACAAGATAAAAACCCAACAAGATATCCTCCAAAGGCTAGAATGAGATGGGATGAAGGGGAGAAAATAAATGAATAATATATGAAGAAGGATAAAGAAGATACAAAATCCAAACAGAAACTCAATTTATAACTATCTTAGAAGTAGGAGGAAGAAAGAGAAACCATAACTATAGTAGCAGAAAAAGTAAGTGGAGAGGCAATAGAACAAACCAAGGTTGCAATAGTAGGAGTACTAGTAAGTTCAAGAGGGGAAGTGGAAATAATATTATCACAAGGGGAAGAGAATATGGATATAGGGGAGACAGAGGGGGATAAGAAGAGGAAGAGATAAGATGAGAATAATGGAGGTAAATCACAAGAAAAAAAAAAGCATTAGGAATTATGAAGAAGAAGGGAAAGATGAAAATATTCAAGGGCTGATATTTCTTGAAGCAGTTGGGGGTTCCTCCCATATGACTTATCCCACTCATTGCACCCCTACTCCATATAAGTTCTAAAAGTTTCATATTGTATCCATACTGGGAGGAATTCCTATCACACTTGGTGTTGAGACTTCTCAAGGGACTGGTTCCTCCATCCCCTTGTTTGAAAACATTTTACCCTTGAAATTCATGGGTCCTATTGATATCATTAGGGAAGAAAAAGAGAATAATAAGAATATCAATGGATCGATCTCAACTTTGGAGCCTGATGACCCACTTGCATAGTGTAGGTTTATCCCCATGTATGATGACTTCACATGTGAGCTCACCTTGACCACCTTTGAGCCCATAATTCTCAAGCCCAGTGAAAAATTGATATCTGATAATTAGAGAGTATCCCAAGCTAAAATTAAAAACTCTAAATTATCTCCCATTGATAACATCGAAATGGCCAAGAGCTCTAGCACTGTGGTCTATGATGGCTATGTCGAAGTTTCTTATGAGAATGATAAAATTAGGAGAAATTCAAGGTCTATATTCTTAGAGAACCAATGCTTGACCATGTAGATGAAGGACTTCAAGGTATCAAATGGGGTACTAGAGGAAAAAAATTGTCTCCTTAGAGAAATATCCCCAAATAGCTACTAAGGTTGTTCATATTTTGAAATAAAAATAAGCGCAGATCAACAAAAACACTCCTAGTAATTCAAAAAATTTTATTGGGAAAGCAACAATTGGAGGTAGAGGTTGAGTTTATAAACATAAATTAATGTTTCTTTGCATGTCTCGAAGAAATTTATTGTGGAAAGAACAACATCCCTCAAATAAGATTGGAGTGAAATTTCCTCATTGAGGGCATAAGTAGATGAGGAAAAATCATATATTTCCACTTTAGAATTCAAACTTAGCCAAGAACAACAAAGGAATTTACCTCCATCTCCCATACATGTTGTGACTAAGGATCCAGATATCAAAATCAATGGAGGCACAAAAGAAAGGAATTGACTAGGGAGGTAGAGGAATGGAAGGCTAAGTATTAGGAAAGTGAGTAAGAAATTATTTCCACACAATATTTGGTGTATAAAAGAAAAGAGGACATAAAGAAATAGGCCCAAAGGATAGATGAGACACAAAATAAGTTAATTGAAAAAAAATCTAAATTTTCTACCATCCAAAGTGAAGTGGACACTTGGAAAGAAAAGTATGAAAAATCCCAAGAGGAAGAAAAGTTTATCACCAAGCTCAGAGGCATAAAAGCTTCCATGTGGGACTTCTCCATGAAATACATGCCACATCTCATACAAAAACTAGAGTTCTATCTAGAATTTGATTAGCTACATCAATGAATGAGGTATTTTTTGGATGAAAGTCAAGAGGAGGTGGTAAACAAAGCACACATTGTAGAAGAGGTAAATAAGGTTTTGAAATATACCCCCAATAAGACTTTGAAATCATTAGGGGTTAGTGATAAAACCTAAATGTGGATGGAAACCAATCCCTGTGTAGCCAAGTTGAGGAATTGGAGGACTATGTATTAGAAAGATAATGTCATAGATTCCTGGATCTCCATTTTCATGAATTCCATGACTTACCTATAGTCATGTGGTCTACCCTCCCCTTGGGATTATCAATTCATTTTGCATATCCTAGAACACTATGATGAAATAATGGATAGCTAAGAAAAAAAAATTATTCATGAAAGACCAAGGGGTTGCATCGATGGCATAAAAAAAATTGGAGCATGTCTAGTCATCCCTCTCAATATGGACCATAACAAAAGGACTCCTTTGAAGCCTATCTCCCATGGATTTTACTAAGAAAACTAATTTGGATAAGGCTTTCCAAAATTTGAGAGGCAGTAGAAAATTGAATGAAAAGCAATTGCAATGGTTAAGCATGGTGTACGAGCACACCGCCAATAGATTGAACCCACCAATAGATTGACCCAAACTCCACAAAGTTCACAATAGGTGAGGTCTCCCTCTTAAGGGGAGACACTTTTAGTAAAGGAAAGAGAGAAAAATAGTGGCCTAATCATTTTTAGTTATTTTTCACACAAGTGTCCCTAATCTCTCGGCATCGTCATCTTGCAGTTGGTTAATCCACTCACTAATAATAATATTGAGGATTAGTTGGTAACCTAAAAATAGGCCCCAAGGATTATAAAAGAATACCTTAGAAGCAAGTCAAAATATCAAGCATTTTCATATTGGTAGGTTGCATAATTTTCAAGGGAGTTCATTAAGCATTTGTGTCCTAGGGATTGGGGTTAGGGATCATCAACATTGTTTTCAATCTTTCTTTCTTTCTCATTATCCTTTCTCTTTGTATGCACTATTTATAGCTCTGGCTTGTGAGAAGGAAAGAAAGAGGCCTGAGACTAACACTTTATAGTCCTCATTTGGCGCCTTCCATTGTAATCCAAATAGATATTGAATTTATTGTGTAGTCAAGACCAAAACAAAGTTGCGACTAATGAAATAATAAGATTCAAGCAAGCTATGATATTTTCCTTTCATATTTTTTCTTTCATGGTGTTGAATAAATCAACAGATTTTTTCCCCTTACCTATTTTATTTGTTGTCTCATGAACATGTTTAATAGGAATGTATGGTTTTCCCTCTTTTTATATACGTGATTCATGTTCTACTTAGTTACCTTCTAAAGATTGTAATCATGATTAAGGAACACATCTCACACCATTTTTTATATAGTATGTCTGGGAATTTTGAATAGTTTGTTTCCTTAATTATTTTAAAAATATCACGACGTCTTTTCAAATCCATAACAGAGATTAACTCCATGCAACATTGATATTTGTTGTAAATCAATTTTAACTTCATATATTAATAGGTAGTTCTTAGGTGATAGACAAGGAATTTTTCCCTAGGAAATATTGAGGTTACCCTCCCTCTCACTTGAGAACTGGCTTGAAGGTCTCAAGTGGAACAAGAAGGCGTATCCTACACACAATGCCTTGGCATTTGGCCCCTTTGTGAAGAGGGAAAAACATGGGGGAAAACACTTGGAAAATCAAGTGGTATTGATGATAAGTATATTTGGTGAGTGGTTATAGGAGTAGGGGAAAGAGAAACAAGGTCGTAAAGGTGTTTGTACTGATTCAGGTGAGGAGTTATATTCTAAGAGGAAGAAGAGAAACTTAATGATCAATATTAGCATTGAGACTGAGATGGTATAATGAAACCATAACATAACTCAAATACCTTTTCATGTAGAAGTGAAGGTAGACATCAAACCATATGCAAGAGAAGTAAATTCCATCGGGTTGAGCCAATGTTTACATTGGATGCATGTGTATTTTAGTGTACATGAAGTCATTGAAAAGTAGAGAATTTCATTTTCCCGCTTGAGGCTTAAAGGTCGTTCCTTGACATGGTGGGAAAGTGATGTTGATAGTAGACAACTTGCGAAAGAGACATCAATACTAGTTGGGAAGTGTTCAATGACATGATTAAAGATCTATTCTACCCAATTGGTTATGTGGAGAATTATAATATTGCATGGCACTATTTTAGGTAGAGGCGGGGACAATGTTTGGAAGAATTCACCACCAAGTTCAGGAAGAGAGCCCATTCAGTGGCGAGTCTCTCTCAAAATACTAGAGATGATAATGAATTACTTGGGGTCCTTTCTCCCTCATATTTAGATGCAATTAATTCTCTTCAATACCAAATCACTTGATGAAGCAAGTGTCCAAGAACAGTACCTTGAAGGGGACAAATGAAAATAGAAGTTTGGAGCACACAAGCAAACAAAACCATAAGAGAAACAACAGAAAAGGAAGAGAAAGTACAAGTGGGTTGCAAAGAAAATTGTAACAATGATGTAAGAAACAATACCTCCCACCAAGGATTGCAAGTCTTGAGAGAAAAAGGGGCACACCGAGGAAAATTGCAAGAAATCACACCCTGACAAATTCCCCAAGCACCTCTAGAAGAAGAAAGAGAAGAAATCCTTAGTAGATATAGGTGTAGAAGAAAGGGTGTACAATACTTAATATATGGATGGGAAAATTAGTTGCACTACCATATGGAAGGAGGTAGCACTGGTCAAGCTACAATCCCAAGCAGGAGAAATAGATCACTGCATTGTTTCACATCAAATTCCACACGAGATAAGCTAAAGTGGATTTCTTTTTTGATCCCAGTCTGTAATCAAATTTGATTTCTAAACAATTAGTCGAGAATCTTGGAATAGAGACTCATGATCATTTTCATCCATATTCCTTGGGATAGGTGTAACATACACAACCACCCACAGGCTGACCACATTGCTTCAAAACTCGCTTCTAAACTAATTTCGAATTCTGATAACTTTTTAATTAATAAAGAGGCATGAAATATTCACATGTAGAGATAAAGATTCATGATACAACATAAAATAAATGAATATATTTCCATACAGGACAATAACTATCAAGAAGGCACATTATAAACATGAATCTCACAGATAATAATTAGTACACAACGAAATAAATATACAGGTAAATAAAACCATGACAGAGAGCACTTATATTTAATAAAATGAATCACCAACTGGTTGCAGACCAAGGACGTTCCACCCAACCATAGACACTATTGTTCCAAGTCTCAAATAAAATGTCACCCCCAAGCTAGGGCTATGACTCCACAAGGACAGTTCCAGGGTGTCACTCATCTTCCCAACCTAATCATCACTCAATCTCTCATGGGCTTCTCAACACACACAACAATCCAAAGTACATCAACTCTCTTCTATACATCTTGCAAAACCCAAGAGAATGGAATCCCTTCTCTACCACACAGTCCCTCAAGTTATCCACCACCTTCCAGGGCTCCAGTGCATCTAGTCAATAATCTCCATGCCGTGACTCTCAGGATTCACAGATGTGAGAAAAAATTAACACATGCCAAAGCATCTCATACATGGAAGCATTAATTCATGGTTGGAATACACCAACAATTATTACAACCAACAAAACCATGGCTCCTCTCCAACCAATCGTTTTTCTTTCCCAAGCAAATATAAACAATGAATGATGAATGAGGAGTGGGCTAAAGAATGAATGGAGAGAGAACATAATGAAAGGTGTGAACAATGAACAATAAGTGAGTGAACCCCAAAACAGACCAAATATGGGTTTATATATTTCTTAGAATTAAACAACCACATGGCCTTCCCCTAAGAAGCTCATGTAACTAATATTCTCCATTAAAACAAAAATGGGTAAATAAAATATAAAATAAATACTTATCCCCTCAAGCCCCCTCTCTTGTGGAATCATATCCCCCTATAACTCTTTTCCTTGTTCGTCTAGTAGCCAATGTTGTATTTATTATTAATAATGATCAAAACATTACATTTCCTAGGCACATTGGCCTCTTTTAATTATTTGGGCACTCTGGCCTTTCATAAATAAATAAAATACATTATTTAATATGGGGCTCAAAACCGGGGTATTACACTAGGTGAGGCAAGGCGTGGAGTTAAGAGTATTAAGATAGTGCAAGTTCAAGTTTTTCATGAATCATAACTTTGTAGATGAAGTGGAAGCATATGTAGTCCCATTGTATGTGTGTTGAGTCATCTTGGGAAGCCCATACCTTTATGTGAGAGATTTCATCTTCAGGAGGATGGAAAACCAATATCAACTTGTCAAATATGGGAATGATTTTGCCATAAATGCACACAAGGGCAAGGCCAAACTCTCTTTAGTCAGTGCTCACTAAGCAAGGAAAATAATTGACATTACCAAGATTTTTTTATTTTTTTTTCTTGAGAGAGAAGAAGAAGAAAGGAGAAACCTACAATGAAGTGGAGATGAAGGCATCCTTGGAAGGATGTGATAATAATTAATGCTAGCAAATCCAACAATTGATCAGATCTTATAAAGAAATGTTTTAGGAAGCTCAAGGGATCCCTCCCAAGAGAGAGGTTGATCATGAGATTCAATTGTTTCTAGAGTCTCCAATGCCAAACATCGGGTTGTATAGACAAAGCATTCTAGAAGCAAATGATGTGAAGCAACAATTGCAACAATTGTTAGCCTTAGGGAGTCATAAGGCCCAACACATTATTGTGTGGTTCACCATCATAATGGTGCCCCAAAAGCATAGATGCTAGAGAATATGCATTGACTACCATGCCTTGAACAAATCCACCATCAAGAACATATATCCACTACCACGAATTTACTACTTGTTGGATTAGTTGCAACAAGTTATATTCTTCACTAAACTTGACTTAAAATCAGGTTACAATCAATTAAGGATCAACGTAGAAGATTTGTGGAAGACAACATTCAAGACAAGGCAAGGTTTGTATGGATGGTTAGTTATGCCTTTTGGTTTATGTAATACACTTGCAGATTTCATGTGCCTGGTGAATAATGTGATGTGTCTATTTATTGACTCATTTATAATAGTATATCTATATGAAATACTAATCTTCAGTAAGAGTTGGAAAGATCACATATCACATATGACCCAATGAGTAGAGACACTGAAAAATAATCCACTGATAGAAAATTTGAAAAAATGTGCATTTGGAAAAAATTCATTTATTTATCTTGGACACTTGATTGATGGAGAAGCACTAAGGGTGGATCTTGATCAGATTGTAACATCAACCAATGAAACATTCCTACTAGTTTGATGGAGGTAAGGATATTTATGGAAGAAGCTCAATAGTTGAGAAAGTTCATAGCAAACAATAGTTGCACCATTGCATGCCATGACCACCAAAGGGGAGAATTTATATTGGGGAAAGCCACAACAATGATCCTTCAAAGCACTAAAAAGGAATATCAACAATGTGTCAGTTCTAGTAATGTCCAATTTGCAATTTCCATTTGAACTATAAATAGATGTAAGAAGACATGTTTTAGAAGAAATGCTTATGTGAGGAGGAATATTGGTATATTATCATTTAGAATTGTTTCATGGAGTAGTGTTGGACTACCCCACATATGACAAATCAATCTCCACTATTGTGCAAGCAGTAAAGAAGTGAAAGAACAATATTTTGGGGAAAGAGACCATCATCCACACCTACCATCAACCTCTGCAGTACTTGCAAATCCAAAGAAAAATGTAGCAAGTGAAGCATTACAAATGGATAAGATTCCTTCAATAATTCCATCTACTCATCTAGTACAATAAAGGGGCTACAAATAGGCTTGTATACATGCTTTCATGACCCCCACTAAATAATATTGTAGCAATCGGTATGCTAATGCAGCTCAAACCCTTCACTCATGATCTCTTGAGTGAGAACTATTGAAGAGATGAATGTTTTGAAGGAACATAACAACAATTGAAATAAAGATTGATCATTGATGAGGAAGGGAATGAATACCATCTCTAGAATGGGTTCTTGTACAAGCTAGACAAATTATGCATACCATAGGACAAAATGACTTAGTTGATAAGGGAATCTAACACTTCCAAGATAGCTAGTCATCTTGGTGTTAAAATAATTAAAAAGTACCTAGGCAAGTGTTTCTCATCACGTAGGAGCCTAAGGGGTGCGAAAATGCCTAATGTGGACCCTAGTCATTTAATCTATGAGATATAAATTAAAAGGTCACTTTTGAACTTAGGAAAAGTGGGTGAGTTAAGTGATTTAATCTCCACCACTCATCTCATCCAATCTCAGCCATTGGATTAGATGACCTTTCACCTTGCACTCATTGAGTCAATTAGGATAAGGAGGGCGCACCCATTTTGAGTTGTTAAACGAATTTTTGAGAGAGAAAGAGAAAGAGAAAGAGGAGAAATCAAGCAAGAGAAGAGAGCAAGTTGTTGAGCATTGGCACACATTCCAAGGAAAGGTACAACATGAAAATTGAGGTAGAGGGTACAACCAACAAACAAGTTGTACAGTATGGATTTCGAGAGGTCGTGGAGATGAGAAAGGTACAGTCCGTACACCAGAGAGAGTGCATGTATTTCGAGGAAGTTTGTCACATATTTCGAGGGACATTTATTGCTATAAAATTTGTACAACAAACCCAGATTTGAGGGCACGATTTTCTAGACATCCATACAACATTTATTGTTGTAATAGTCGTACAGTGGTACATATTTCTTGCACAGAAATCGAGGAGATGATTTGGAGGTTGTTCTGATTTGGATCAATTTTTTGAAGATAAGTTTGTGAAATTTTTGTTGTAAAATTTTTGTTGTAACAAAAGATTTCTCTGAGCTCTGAAATAATAAAAATTCCCTCTCTCACTTGTTTTCCCCTTGTGGTTTTTTCCAGGGTCACTGTTAGACCAAAATTCTCTATGCATTTAATTTTTTGAATATGGTGTTGTTGATATAAATGTATTTATGCATTAAATGTTGTTCAGAATCCTCATGTTTCAGTTTTGAATTTTTTTTTATATGATGAGTATTTATGGTTGTCATAAAACTAGGTTTTGGGCATTAAACATTGAGAAAAAATAGCGAGACTTCAAACTGGGTGGGGTCTGAAAATTTACATGGTATCAGAGCTGAGTTGAAGAGAAGTGCATATTTAAATCGACAATACAGAGAGTGGGACATAAGCTACTTCACCAAACAGGTTTTGGAATTTTTATTTTTCAGCAGAGAAGGGTCACTGGCTACTGGTTTAAGGGTTGAGGACAGACTTGATGGGGCAATAAATTTTGGTTCTTGGAAGGAGAGAATAATGTTTCTTCTATAGGAGAGTGAGTTATGGTACATTGTTGAGAACTCCAAAACAAACCCAATAACTATACCTACAGATGCTACTCTTCTAGCATCCTATAACAAGAAGAGTATCAAGGCTAAAATAATCATCCTTGATTCCATCAAGGACCATTTGATTCCTCATGTGAGAGGGAAGACAAACTCCTATGAGATGTGGGAGTCCTTGACGAAGTTGTATCAAAGTAAAAATTAGAACCGGAAGATGGTTTTGAGAGAGAAATTGAAAAGCATTAGAATGACCAAGGCTGAAAATGTGGTGACATATCTTACTAGGTTGACACAAGTAAGAGATGAACTTGAAGTTGTTGGGGAGGCCATTGTTGACAGTGAACTTGTGAGGACAACATTGAATTGGGTGACCAAACAATGGGTTGTTTTTGTTGAGGGCACTGTGGCTAGGGATAATCTTCTCAAGTGGGAACATCTTTGGGATGACTTTATTCAGGAGGAAACTTGAAGAGGTTATGTGCATGGAAGTTCATCTAGTGGTAATGATGAGGAGAATGTGGATATGTTTGCTAATAGAAAGAAGAAGTTCAAAAAGGGTCCTAAGGGAGGAAACAAAACAAAGAGTGAAGGAAATAAGGACATGAGCAAAGTCAAGTGTTTTTCATGTCACAAGTTTGGGCAGTATGCGAGACAGTGTCCTAATAAGAAAAAGAAGCAGACAACAACTTCAGTAGAGGTGCAAGAGTTTTCCACCAATTTCGATAAGGAGTTTTCCTTAGTGGTGTGTCTTTCCACTAGAGCCACACATTCCAGTGTTTGGTATATTGATAGTGTTGCCTCTTTCCATATGAAAGGTGTTTGTGAGCATTTGACATATCTTACACAAATTGGTGATCTTGAGGTAGTGCTTGGAGATGACTGGGTGGTCAAGGCAGTTGGTAGTGGGACAATATCATTTCAGAGGGAGTCTTAACCTCCCATGTTGTTGAGAGATGTCCTATATGTTCCTGGCTTGAAGAAGAACTTGATTTCAATTTCTACTATTGAGGAGAGGGGATATGAGGTGTTGTTCCGTGATGGAAAGGTGTTCCTATTTCCCAAGGGGTCTAATATCACTTCACCCAAAGTGATTGGGACTTGAGAAGAGAAGTTGTACAAGCTCAAGTTTCAACCAGCTAGTGCATTGTATCATACTACTGGAAGAAATGATATTTGTGAGCTATGGCATCGGAGGATGGCCCATTTGCATCATGGAGCTCTGAGGATACTGAGGGAGATTGTGAATAGAGTGTCAGAGTTCAGTATAGAGCACTGGGAGTTATGAAATGGGTGTGCTTTGGGAAAGTACATCAAGACTGCTTTTCCAGGCAATGACAGCAAAGCAGCAGGTATACTTGATCTGATTCATTCTGGTGTTTGTGGTCCTATGTCTTATGCATCTTTGAGTGGTTGCTTGTACTATGTCATATTCATTGATGACTTCTCTCGAAAGTCTTGGATTTTCTTTATGAATACCAAAGGACGGGTCTTCAATCGGTTCCAAGATTTTAAGGCTCTTGTGGAGAACCAAACTAGGAGGAAAATCAGAGTATTGAGAATAGATAATGGGGGTGAGTATACCTCCAAGGAGTTTAATGACTTATGTGTAGGAGAGGGTATCAAGAGGGAGTTGATTGTTCCTTACAACCCACAACAGACTGGGGTTTCTCAGAGGAAGAACATGGTCATAGTTGGGGCTGCTAGAGCCATGTTGCATGATCAGGGGATGCCACTTTTTCTTTGGGCTGAGGCATGTTACACTGCAGTTTATCTGCAGAACAAAAGTCCACACAGAGAATTGGGGGATAAGACTCCTAAGGAGGTTTTCTTTGGGAAGAAGCCTAAGGTTGGGCACTTTAGGATTTTTGGGTGTCTTACATATTCACATGTCCCTTTTGAGAAGAGGACAAAGATAGAACCCATGACAAAAAAGGGGATTTTTGTTGGGTATAGCAAGACTTCAAAGGCTTTCCACATATACATCCCTTCCTTGAAGAAGACAGTTTTGAGAAGGGATGTGAGATTTGAGGAGGATGCATCCTTTAGGAAGTCATGAGGGGCTGAGAGGGGTGAGCAGTCATCACCTCAGATTTAGGTGAGTCCACAACATACTTTAGTGACACAGAGTTCAGGTCCACTAGTTTCAGTGACGATTGGTCCACATGTTACTGGGCCACAGATGTCAGGATCACATGTTACTGGTCCTTAGGTTTCAGGATCGAGTGCTCTAGATTCTACTTCAAGTTCACAGTCTTCAGGTGATGGGATTGAGCAGGGGAAGTCCCCTCCACAGGGCACTACTTCAGAGAGGAGGAAGCCCAAGTGGATTCAGGACACTCTGAGAGAGGCACAGGGATATGTGGGGAATCCCAGATAGGCTGTGAGGGAGAGTAAACCTCCTGATATATTTTGCAGCTATATTACAATGGTGAGCAACATCGTGGAGTATGAGCCTTCCACTTTTGAGGAGGTTGTTGGAAGACAGGTTTGGAGAGATACCATGATGGAAGAGTACATTTCCATCATGAAGAATGATTTTTGGGAGATTGTTCCTATACCTGAGGAGAAGTCAGTGGTGACTTCTAAGTGGCTCTACAAACTCAAGTATGTTGCAGATGGTAGCATTGAGAAGTAGAAAGCTTGTTCTGTGGCTCTGGGGTTCTCATAGGTTGAGGGAGTTGACTATGATGAGACCTTTGCTCTGGTTGCTAGATATACCTCGATCAGGGTAGTTATCTCTATTGCGGGAGAGATGGGTTGGAAGATCCATCAGATGGATGTGAAGACCACATTTTTGAATGGTATCATACAGGAGGAGGTGTAAATTGAGAAGCCATTGGGATTTTAGGTGCATGGGAGAGAGTCTCATGTGTACAGACTAAAGAAGGCATTGTATGGGTTGAAACAAGCTCCCAGAGTTTGGTATTCTAGGATTGATGCCTACTTGTAGCAGTTGGGCTTCGAGAAGAGTGAGGCGGATCCCAACCTATACTTCATTATGGTTGGAGAGGATCCTCTCATACTCTTTCTATATGTTGATGATATTTTCATTACAGGGGCTGAGAGACTCATTACTAGTTGCAAGGAGAGCCTTGCTTCATAGTTCGAGATGTCAGATATTGGACTGATGCATTATTTTTTGGGGTTGAAGGTTTGGCAGGAGCCTGGACACATCTTTCTGTGACAGGGGAAGTATGCTTGTGAAATTCTGAGAAGATTCTAGATGGAGGATTGTAGGCCCATGACCACACCCATGATTACTTACTGGAAGAAGCTTCATGCCTCTGAGTCACAGTTGGTTGATCCCACTTTATATTGTCAGTTGATCGGTTCATTGATGTATTTGGTCAATACCATACCAGATATTTGTTTTGCTGTCAACACTCTTAGTCAGTTTATGGTGGAGCCTAGGAGAGTGAATTGGGTGGCAGCAAAACATGTGCTGAGGTATCTTTGTGGTATAGTGGATTATGGCTTGGACTATCTGAGAGGGTATGGAGTTCGATTGGTGGGCTATACTGATTCAGATTGGGCAAGATGTGTCAATGTCAGGAAGAGTACTTCTGGATGTTGTTTCAGATTGGGCTCAACAGTGTTGTCTTGGTTCAGTCAGAAGCAAAAGTCAGTGGCTTTGAGTTCTACAGAGGCTGAGTATATGGTTGTCAGTCAAGCTAGTTGTGAGGCTCTTTGGCTTCGCAAGTTGTTGGTGGGATTATTTGGTGTACAGTTGAGACCCACTATGATTTACTATGATAATGATAGCTGTATCAAACTCTCTGAGAATCCATTTTTTCATGTAGGTATAAGCACATTGAGATTCAATATCAGTTCATCCGAGATTATGTTCATAGAGGAGAAGTTGATATACAATATATATCTACAGATGAGCAGATTGTAGACATACTCACTAAAGCTTGGGAAAAGGCAAGTTTTTGTTTTTCAGGGATAAGCTTGGAGTGGTGAGTAACACCTTCCTTGGTAAGAGGGAGTGTTAAAAATAATTAAAAAGTACCTAGGAAAGTGTTTCTCATCACCTAGGCACCTAAGGGGTGGGAAAATACTTAATGTAGACCTTAGTCATTTAATTTATGAGATGTAAATTAAAAGGTGACCTTTTGAACTTAGGGAAAGTGGGCGAGTTAAGTGATTTAATCTCCACCACTCATCTCATCTAATCTCAGTCATTGGATTAGATGACCTTTCACCTTCCACTCATTGAGTTGATTAGGGTAAGGAGGGTGCACCCATTTTGGGTTGTTAAACGAATTTTTGAGAGAGAAAGAGAAAGAGGAGAAGTCGAGCAAGAGAAGAGAGGAAGATGTTGAGTATTGGCATGCATTACAAGGCAAGGTATAGAACATAAATCGAGGTAGAGGGTACAACCAACAAACAGGTCGTACAGTACAGATTTCGGGAGGCCGTACAATTGAGAAAGGTACAGTCCGTATAGCATAGTGAGTGCATGCATTTCAAGGAAGTTTGGCATAGATTTCAAGGCACGTTTATTTCTATAAAATCCATACAACAAACCTAGATTTGAGGGCACGATTTTCTAGACAGTTTGTATAGCATTTATTGTTGTGACAGTCGTACAGTGGTACAAATTTCTTGCATAGAAATCGAGGAGTTGATTTGGAGGCTGTTCCGAAGGAAATTTGGCTCAATTTTTCTGAGATAAGTTTGTGAAATTGTTGTTGTAAAATTTCTACTATAACAGAAGATTTCTCTTAGCTCTGAAATAACAAAAATTCCCTCTCACTGGTTTTCCCCTTGTGGGTTTTTCCAGGGTTATTGTTAGACCAAAAATCTCTATGCATTTAATTTTCTGAATATGGTGTTGTTGATATAAATTTATTTCTGTATTAAATGTTTTTCATAATCCTCATGTTTCAGTTCTGAAATTTTGTTCATATGCTGAGTATTTATGGTTGTCATAAACCTGGGTTTTGGGCATTAAACATTGAGAAAAAACAGTGAGACTTGAAATTGGGTGGGGTCTAGAAATTTACATTTGGTGTGACAGAGATAGTGGTAAATCTATAGAGGTGTGTGTTTTGGCCAAATATACAAGAGAAACTACCAATATTTGTTAGGCGTTATGTCCTTTATAGCACTAACAAGCCTAAGAATAGGAAACTTGGGCTCTACATGCCACTGCCCATACTAAGTAGAGCTTGGGAGAGTATCTCCATGGACATTGTTGGAGGTTTTCCTATGTATTGGAGAGACCTTGATTACTTGTTTGTAATTCTAGATCGATTCAACAAGATCTTTGTGCTCATTTCTTGCAAAAAGACTATCACAAGACAAGACGCATTGAGTTGTTTTTCACACATGTGGGTACATTTTGGATTGTCAAGCTCCACCATATCTAACTGTGATAGCAGGATCCTAGAAATATTTTGGAAAACATTTTGGGAAATGATGGATACCAAGTTGAGGTATTCCACTGCATTTCATCCCTAAAGCGATGGACAAACTAAATTTGTTAACCAAACATTGATGCAATTGTTGATAGGTTATAATAGAAAGCATGAAACATGGGATGAGTAGTGTGTGTACATTCAACACTCATACAATCAAACACTCCATTCTTCCACAAACAAATCAACTTTTGAAATTTGCTTCGATTGTCTACCTCCCTCACCTTTTGACATTGTGTCTGGACAAAAAAAGGAAGAAGCAAAGGTACAAGGAGAAGAGAGGAAGGAAAGCATATTCACGGAAAGGATCTGATAATGCCACTTGAAAGCATAGGAGCAACATGAGAAAAGAAAATAGCAGTTTGAATCGATATATGAACAACACATAGAAGATCATAAGTTTTTCATTGGAGACATGGTGTGGATTTACCTACACAAGTAACCCCTAGAAGGAGCAATGAAGAAACTCAAGACCCTAATATATGGACTTTTCGACATCATTGAGAAAGTAAATGATAATGCTTTTAGATTGAGACTTCCTCCTTATGTGTAGATCGATTATGTGATGAATGTAGAGCATATAAGTTTGTTTGATCCTTCCATGCTGGATAGAGAAGAGAACCATTAGGCTCTTCTCACCATAGAAGATTTTGTAGGATAATATCCTTGAATAGTTAGAGGAGGATACAATCCTACAGAGAAAGGAATGGGTGACTTGCAAAGGATAGCAAGATATATGGCGCATCAAGGGAAAACACCAAGGAGAGAAAAATGGTATGAGAGGAGCTAAGTTGAAATCAAGTTCTGTCACCTATCCTTGAAGCTTTTGGGGACCAAAATCCCCCCAGTGGGGAGGTGTGATCCAAAATAGATTTGCATAAAATCATCAAATGGTTAATGTCTCAAGTGAAGAAAATATGAGGTACTATGAGGTTGCCAACTAGGTCTATCTTTAACCTGATATTGGCTCTAAGTTTCAACTGTCAAACTGCTCTTTGCTACTATATTATAGAAGCAAACAATTCATGAAGTTTTATGCTTCATTGTTATGATTATATGTGCATTTAAGGTGCCCTTGCATGTAGTTTTAGTAACCCAATAGTTAGCACATGCATACCTTAATAAATATAACACACCTCTAGATATTTATAACCATATAATGCTGACTTAAACTCTAGCATGCATGAAATTAGGACAAGTGTTTTTGTTCAACATGACCTTGGATAAAAAAACCCCCTGGGAAAACCAATTTGGAATATAAGTCTATATAAGTGATGTAAGAAGTATGAGATACAACAAGTACACTAAAAAAATTACCCTGATACAATGTAAGCTCCTCTCAAGATGTTATGAAGGTCCAAGAAGTTGAATCTGCCCAATCATGGTGCACCCTCTTCACTTGTTGTTCTATCTCACTCAAACCTTGCGCCCTTGCTCCTTGTTTCCTTGAAGAAGAAATAATTGCACACAAATATTCTCTTGTGTGCTACCTCTCCAACAAAACAAACCAATATGGACTCTGACAAGGCTAGATCATCCCCACTAGGTGTGTGCCCTCCTCCTATAGCGCGTCCTCCTCCAAGCAAGTATGAACACCACTAAATAATGAGATTCTAAGTTTCCTAGAGCTCTCCATGGAAGGAGGCTCCCTTGATTCCCTCATCCATAGCTTCCATTCCCATATCCATTGCTCTCCTCTAGCTCTCCAAGCGAAAAAAAGAGTGAATGAGCCTCCTTAGGCCCTATGCACCCCTCTTGAACCTTCATAAGGAAACCTAAGAGATGGATGGATAAGATCTCTCCATACATTCTCTAATCAAAGGTTGAGATCATCCCACAATAATGTCACTCACAAACCCACTTTGGGTTAAGTTCCCTAAGTTCACTTTA